>JAQFXN010000303.1:0-24544 GCA_034693365.1 Liacarus xylariae | reverse complement strand
AAAATTTATGACATTTATAAAATTGTATATTTTAAGAATATGTAAGCATAGTTTCGATTACTTAGTATCATATATTCAAGTAAGAACTTCTTCTATTAACATAAATAGGAGAAGGATTATAAACTTTGGTATATTTTATTCGTATAAAAACTAATGTCTATGATTGAAGTTTTTAACCCACATAAAAAAATCGGGACAGAATTGACAGCATTCAAACATAGTCTCAATATATAAGAGAATCGGAGTACTTATTTAGAGGATTAAAAGCAGTTTAAAGTATTAATATTCACATTGAATATTAATGTTCAAAAATAGGGAATTCTTAATTACTTGACTTTAACTCAATTAATATATCAATAGACTTTTTCTAATAATCTTTAATTAAAGGGTCATTTCTTAATAACATATTCTAAATATTAACACAAATTACCGAGAAAATCACCGGATTTCAGTTTTGATGATCATAAACTATAGAAGTAATTTGAAATAATTTTTGATTAAGTTTTCTAATTAAGTCTGAAATTTGAGTTTAATTTTTAATTAATAATTACGACAGTATATAACTATGGCTACAAATAATATAAACAAATAAGAAATCACTTAATTAAAACAAATAAATAGAGTATCAATAAGTAAATCACTTATACTTTAATTAATAGGATATATAAAAAAACTGATAATAAAATGAAGCTGTTGCTATTTATATATTATAATATAAGTATATTATATGTGCAAAGAGTAATTGGCGATAGTTTTACAAATCAAAAACAAAATTCTTTAAATTTGGGAAAAAGAGAAAGAATTAGTTTAAAGAAAATGACTAAACCTAGACTGGGCCACAACTCCAAGAGTATATTTACTTTAATTACAATACTTTTCATAATAGACTTGATATTTGAATTTTTTTCTTATTTTCATTTTGTTTAACTCTATTTAAGTGGCAATGGATGCGAATGTTAGACCAAAAATAAGTGCTGACTTCGAGAATCTATTTGCAGATCAATCAAAATCATTGGAACCAAAAAATGAAATATCAAAACCTGTGGACAACTTTAATAATAGAACTAATAATGAAACCAATACTACAGAAAGTGTTATCACAACAATTGGCACAACTATAACAACAATTCCCACAATTATGACAACAGTAACTGTTGTGAGAGAAAGACATCAATCAATTGATGTTATAAAACAAAGCACAGAAACCACAGATATTTCACCAACTGATTCATCAACGAGTAGTCAAACAATTATATCTACTTTACCAACAATTCAGTTGGAATTGAAAAATACTGAAAGAAAATCAAATATTTTTCCCAATTCTATAGAAATAAATGAAGAAACGGATCAAAACGATGAATCAATTTCTACTTCATTGACAGACATCAGTACAAGAGCTGAATGTGAAAATAATAAAGAGATAAATGAAGAAACAGAACAAGAGTTTAGTGAAACGATAACTATTGAAGAAGAGAGTGAAGACATAACTACTGAAAGTAATAATTCCGAAGAGTTTAATAATCTTTCTGTCGAAACAGACAATGAATTAAAAAATTCTGAAAATATCTTCGATTCCGAGACCTCATCTGAGAATTCAGAAGATTCTGAAAATAATTTAGAAACAGATTTGATGAGTGAAGGCATACGTAGTGATTCGTCTACTCAACCCAGCATGCTACATTATTTGGAACCTTTAATACAACAATCCATTGAGAATGAGATGTCTAATGAAACAATTTTAGAGTTGACTTCAGAAACAGAATTTAATGAATCAATTAATTCGAGTGGAAATGAGAATAAACACTCTTTTCTAACCACTAATGAAGAAATAAACTTTTTTTCAGATCTAACAACAGAAACAAATCTATTGAATGAAAAGACAAGTAATTTTGTATTTAATCTCACGACTCAACCAAACAGTTATACTTTAAAAAGCAATGAATTTACTCATGAGTTAGAAACTAATGACAAACAAAATAATTTTAGAAAATTTTCAAAGAAAGATAAGAATCTATTTAACAAAAGGTCATTTTTAAAAACCTTTCAGCGACTAAATCAAAGCAATGATGGAGAAGTGAACAGTAATGCAGAAATGAAAGACAAAATCCTCAGTAATGATGAACTGAAAACAGTGGAAACAATCTCTTTGGTTAAAGATATAACCACTGAAAGTCTTACACAAAATGATTTTGTTTCGTTCACAAGTCAGTCAACAAAACAATCCATTATTGGCCAAAATAATGTTCATTTGTTACCAACACTTCTAACTACACAAACAACTATTACTAAACCAACAGAAATACCTGTCCTTATAGAACATAAAACCCAATCTCAATCTCCTATTTTCTATACGACAGCAATTGGGCCAAAATCCACGAATGCTGTGACTGAGGATAAAGAACTGTTGAATACAGAATCGTTAGAAAGTGTGTCATATCTTAAAACAAGTGACGCAAAATATGGTATTAATGAATTCGTGAACATAAATAGACTGAATTCAACAGATTTAGTACTGAATGACAAGAATATTGTTTTGATACCCAACGATGAAATGACCGCTGGATTAAAGAAATCAATAGAAGTTGATATAAATTTTGAGAGAAATAGGAAAACAACTAATGAGAGTAATAACAACTTTAAGAAACAATTTATTGCCGATTTCTATGCAAATCAATATCAATCGACTCAACAAAATATAATCAATTTTGCAGAAAATATTTCAACAGAAAATCCTAAAGAAGTGAATCAATTAAATCAAAGTTTATTATTTGATAAAAGCAAACAAATAGACAATAGTTTAATGAATACAACGCTAAACAACTCTGATATCGAAATTTTAAAGAATAATTCTATTAAAGCAGAAGAAAATCAAATTAATACTAAAAATAAGTCGAATGAAATAATTAATGAAAATATAAAAAGTTTTAGTAAAAACTTAGAGAAAATAATCATAAATGACTCAAATAAACAGTCAAATGATTTTGAATACGAAGACAATCATAGCGACAATTCCTATACTTTGACGACTGTTTTGTATGAATCTATTAATCAATTGAATAGCGAAAAGAATAACAATAATAATGAAAACAATAATATTTCTGGTTTAGTGCAAACTCTAATGAATGGGGAATTAGAAAAGAAAAAAGTTTTGCCTCAATTGACTGACAGTAATGACAGAGAATATAACAAATCAATTGATATTAACAGAGATAAGAGTCTTAGAAATATAGTCCCAAAAGCAGATATTTCAACAGGAAATTATCAAAACAGTTCTCCAGTGATTAATTTGGAGAAAAGTCGACATTTAGTAAATAAATCTTTAGAAAAGGGAAACATTATTAATACAATTCTTCAACGCATTGGAATGTATACTTCAATTGAAAAGCTTATTGAAAAGGCCAGAGAAAACAGGGAAGAGGTGAATATTGAAACGGATAGTATGTTAAATATAATTTAATTTTGAAAATTAATTCACATTTCTAGATTTAATAGTTTTTTTTTATAAAATTATATTTGTGGTTTTTTGTCAGTTCAGATTCTTTCTATTATAGTACAATACCTTAGGTTCTAGAAGTTATTTGCTATTCCAATAAAAGAAATTAAAGGCTTATTTTTGTTTTAGCTTCAAATAACTCCAAGAGTCTGGAGATAAGGAATGCGAGAAAAATTCGACAAAACTTTAATTCAATTTTAATAAGTCTACTCACGAACAACAGAACACTGACCACTAGTAAGTCAAGTAATGTATTAATAATACAGTAGTTTTCAAATACAGAAATGCGCAAATATTTTATTAGATAATCTGTGACTTAACCAGAATCGATAAATTATAAAATAATCTGATCGCACAACTAAGTGCAAGAATGTGACGATTGTGAAATATCCCCCACTGGCTTACCCTGTTCAAAAATTTGTAGCGGCATGACTCATAGCCTGAATACCCTCCATGACATTTTGACAAAACTGATACCCCGTGAGCTACCTTGGATACCCGATTCAACTATATAAAATGAATTTTATATATTCTTCAATTGATAAATTTTTTTGAAAAAAATATATTTTTATTGAGATATTTAAGTTAAAATTATCAATTTTAGAATATTACACTGAATTAGATGCTTAGTAACATTGTAAAGCATACAAGATCTCATCTTCCTCAATTCTGTATTACTGTATGTTTTATTAATACCGCAGTTTCAGTATAGCATATATTTAATATTCTTTGATTGCATAACAGATACATCCACTCCATCTGTTAAAGCTATGGAAAACCAAAATATTGATAAAGAATTGTCCCAGAGCAATTTAAGTGAAAGTCAATTACAACAACAAAAGCAATTGAATCAAACCGAAAATGTCTCACAAATTCAAACACCGATTTCAATAAACACTACGAATATTGAGACCGAAAGTACTAATTATTCCTTTACGACAGAGAATTACAAGACATTTGTTACTAATAGTGAAATAACATCTGATTTACCAGTCATTAGTGATAAAACTGAACAGAATTTTATGAACGAATTTGAAATGAAATCAATGGCTAATAAATTTAAGAGAATTGCAGAAGAATTTGAATTAAAATCACAACAAATCAAAAGAAAAAATGAGTTTAATTTGTTTAATAAGAAGAGACAAAATAAAAAAATTACTAAAATGAGAATTTTTGACTTTAAAGTATATGACATTGACTTTAATGATGGATCAAATGTTTTAATCGATGAACAAAAGTTAAATCAACAATAATTTGTATTTTTATTTATTTCATAATTTAACTTGATTATAAATTAATTTTGTATTTATTTGATTTGTGAATAAATGTTATTTTGAAATTTTGTAAATTAGATGAAATGAAAGATCTCGCTTGCTAAATTTACTAATTTGTTGATCAATTCTTAATTTACGGTAATACATATTCTAACATGTTGATCTTCAGATTTTCATCAAAATTACGTTAATTGAAGAGAAATGAATGACTAAATCAAATCAAATGAAACCCTGAGCAATATATTTTACAAGTTTAAACAACCTTGTGACATTTGAAATATAGGCATTGTATAAAGTTAGCTGAACATTCATTAAAAATTGATATAGTTTTGAAATTTTCTAGTATCTAATAGGCATAATTCTCGTTCTTGCTCATTTTTATGTGTATATTGCATAACAAGCATACTATTCCCCTGAAATTCTTTCAGAATAACTCGTCTCAATGACTCTACTTTTAACTCAATTGCAGTTTAAAAATAATTGATTTTATTTCTGTAATCAATGAGTGAATGGAATGTTAGTCGAGTTCATCGAAGTCATAGTCCCACCACTTTTCCTGTGCAGGAGTGGCCTCTGGAATGGCTTCTAGATCTTGACGTTTGTCTGTGAAGTCAGTAGTGGTCTGAAGACCTGCTCTTCTATTTCTTCGTTCAATTCTCGCATTCCTATCGATACTATACCTCAGACCTCGTGCCGAATCCACTTGAGAAGCGGCATGTCTGCGGTCCTGTGCCTCAAGTAAAGTGTTACTCCTCTGAGCCAAGGGATCCATTTGTCTGTCTCTGATAGAAGAACTGTAGTCCACACCTGATCCGAAAACCCCCGGTCGAGGTGTAGGCAAATCCCGGATCCGATCGATAGCCCTTCGATCCATTTCACTCTGAAGGTCCTCAAAGTCGTTGTATACAGGCCTGTGTCCATCCGTTTGTGGAAATGCCGGTTCAGTGCGAACATTCATTTGTGCGTCAAATCTCTGTTTATCTTCTCTTCTCATTCTTCGCTCACTTCTGGACCGATCAACGGATCTCTTCATCAAATCTATCGGACGTTTCTTTTTCTCTTTAGACAATTCAGATCTCATTTTATCAATCATTTGTTGATCCACTTCGGAGTCTCTGTCCATAAGTAATCCATAGATTCTTTTCAAGTTTTGTGAGTATTTGATCTCATTATCCAATCGATCCGATTGACCTTCCAATGGTGTCGAACCCATCGAACGACTTCTCTGTCTCTGTTCCGGATCTCTCCTCCTATTTAAATGAGAATCGGAATGAGATGGTCTGAATTGATATCTTTGATTCATACCATATCCAGTCGAGGGATCAGCTGAATGAGATCTTTGTCTCACTTGTGGTCCTCTCCTCTGATTCAATGATGAATCTGAATGAGATCTTTGTCTCAAATGTGGTACCTGTCCTGAAGTTGAGTCCTGGTTTGTGTTCAATACATTCAAATTCATATCATATCTCAATTCTTCTTCATCTGAATCTAAAGGAATATAATCTGAATCTGGAATTTTTCTCCATTTCTTCTTTTGACTCATATGTCGGACCATTTCTAAAATTGCTTTTTTAGATTTTGATTAAATGAAAAATTCTTTTATTATTTTATAATACATTTCAATAATTTATTTAAAGTATTTATTAAAATTTTTAACAAATTACAAAAATCATTATAAAAATATGGCCTGAATTGAGGATTGCAGAGGGGTTGAAGTAAAACTGAATGCAGAGGTGTTAATGAACCTCCCCCCTCTTGTCGACCCCTGGTCTTAAATATTATCATTTTTTGATCCATTCTTTTTATTTGATTTCTTAAATTAACTAGCTAATTTAAAATTTGTGAGAATAGTTGAAAATTTTTAAATTAGAGAAATTTCACATATTTGTAATAAACAAATTTCAGCAATTATTGAAGAAGAAAAACTACTCATATAATTGTCGCCTACATTATAAACAAGGTCAAATTCATTTATTTGCCTAAATAAGTAAAGTAATTTATCTAATATATCAGGATTATTACTAGAGATAATTGATTTACAGTAATATACGATTTACACTATCTGTGAAATTACTTTTTATCAAAAGCTCAGTACTTCTTAGAGATTGAATAATTTTTTATTGTATTTATTATTTTGTATTTTTATTTTCAAACTATTTTAATACAATATTAGTTTCCAATTGTTTTTTTTGTGACGAATCACACCAATTATTTTAATAAAGATTTTGGTGTCAAACAATATGACGTAATCTCAAACATCACATCCCATTAAAAGAGTTTTAACACACAATACAGTAGATGATGGTTGGTATGAACTATTGATTGTTATTAACCTTAAAATCAAATACTAAATAATTGAAATCAATGTTAAAATTGATGGTTATTATCAGGAATGAGCAAAGACAAATTTTCAGGAGGGATACTGGCTTTTGGCGAAGCCAGGAGGTATTCCGGGTTGTGACAAATTAATTTTTGCCAAATTTTGGACAGAGGGGAGGGTCAAAGGTCCATATTTCGCAATCGTCTAGCAATTCTTCTAGCAGTTCTAGGATTCAATTGTGACGTAATTTAATAGAATTTCTACTAATTCTGCAAGAAATTAACACAATTTGGGTAAATTATGATGAATTCTATAAGAATTTAATAGTATTTGACTAAATTTAGCAAGAATTTAACGAAATGCTGCCATTTTTCTAAGAATTTAGATATTATTTAACAGAATTTCTTTCGGCGCCATTTTCTCTATTTTCTGTGAAGGGGACCTCACGAGCGACATATCATAGGAGGTATCGGCCAAAATCACAGGGGGTATTCCGGGCTGGACCCTCCTTTGTACATCCCTGGTTATTCTAAATATCGCTTATATGAAGTAATGCTTGTTATGAAGTAATTCTCAAAATTAAATCAAGAAAAATCAATGCAAATCCTGATTTTTATTATGAAGTAACGTAAAACTGCTCAAAATCTGTATTGAACTCAAGTATAAATACTAAGTTATTAATAATGACAGTAATTTTTAAAAATTCAGTACTGAGTCTAAATAGAGAAAATGTCTTTTAGGTAAAAATAGACATAATATCCAAAGAATAAGATAAAAATATATTAATTTAAACCAAATTTAAGACAATATTTGAAACTGCCTTTAAAATATTTTCTATTATTGAAAAAACAAAAAATACAGAATTTTTGAAAATTCTATGTAATACTGTCTCTTATAATATAATTCCAAAACAATCATCATTTTTGATGTAAGAAAATCTTTGGATAACTTTTATGAACTCACGGTTCTTATGAATCAAACCTCACAACCAAATCACGTCATAACAACAATCATTTACTGTATGTGTTTAGAACTTCTATGCATTGAGTTATTGCAAACAATATAATTATATTAAAACTCTAGTAAAAAAGACTTTTGACTGAATTTCATTGGTTTCTATGTGTCATAAATAGTGAGATAGTTTGCAAAGTCATATCATAAGTCGTAAAAATATTAATTTTTAAAATTATGGAAACGAAAACATAGATTAATATTAGACTCAAATTCTTGTGTAGAAAGATATACACATTTATAGATGACTTGAATTGTTATATAAATTTTATTCAAAAAAATTTAGTAATGGTTAAAAAGTTAGTTATGGCCGACAATCAATACAAAGACATGTCTGTATTTATGGATACCAAGAATCTCTACTTAAGTCGGTCTAAACTGAAACAGTCATCACAAGTATCTGCACTGTTGTCAGGATTCGCTTTAGTAAGTAATTAATAAAAATGATTTTAATTATTTAATAATTTTATGGGAAAACAAACAGAGATTAGGAATTTAGAGAAACTTTTTCTTTCAATTAGTTCTAAGTTTTGTATTTATAAAATTGTAATTTAAATGTATTGTAAATACGTTTACAACAATTAGGTAGCTATGGTTGAAATGGATGTGAAGACTGAGGGCGAGAATATGATTCCATTTGGACTACTGTTGATTTTTATTATCGTTACAACACTTCTAGTATCTGTGCACATGTTGGCGCTTATGATTTCCACGTGTATTCTTCCACATTTGGATGCATTCGCTTCCATACCTGACGAGCAGTCACTTGTGTACAGTCAATCACCGCATAAGAAGATGAGACACTACACGTCCATCGCCTGGTCATTCTCCACAGTGGTGGGCATTTTTCTATTTCTACTCGAACTCTCAATCATTGTTTGGGTTAAGTTCTGGTATATATACGATGGTTGGGTTGCAATAATCTCTACAATAATGCTCATACCAGTGATCGGGGCCTTTATATTCTTTGCCTTTCATTTCTATCGCCAATTAGTTTCCTATAAATTTGAAAAGACTGAAAAAGTTCTTCAGGAATTAGAAGCCCTCGCAGAACACATACACGACTGCGATCTGAAACTGAAACACGATTTCGTATGAAGTGATCGAAAGAAACCCAAATTGCTCTGAAATAATGCACAGAAGGTGTTCGACAAACAGCAAAATATAAGTTAAATCTGTTATCAATATTAATGTCACAATACATTTGATTTATTGTAAATAAGTTATGAAATCTATTTTTATGACATTTAGTTCAAACATATTTGTCGTCGAATTTTATTTTATTGACAAAAAAATGTTATGACATAAAGAAAATGCAATGAAAATAATTTATTCCTTCAGCCAAAGTGTGACTTAGAAAATGTTCGCTCAATTAAAATATTTTAAATTCATTGGAAAATTCTAAAAACACTAAAAACATAACTATTTTTGAGTATAATTTAATTTAATTATTTATATCTAATCACTGATGAATAAATGTTTTTTTATTACCCAGTATAATAACACAATTACCAGGGTTACTGTCACTCTATATTAGTGACTCAATTAGGACAGAATTGTTCTGACATTCATTTTTTATTTAAATGCTTTAAAAAATCTGTTTAACTTTCAACTAATTTCTTGACTGTTATATAGACTTCAAGAGTTGAGTTTAAGATATAAATTATGAATAACTACTTAAAGCTCTTATTCTTTATTTCGCTTATTTTTACTATTGATTGTAAGTCTTGTTTAAATTATATTATTTTTTCAATTGTAAAATATAAATATAAAGTTTTTTTGTAAACTTTCTAATAAAATAAATCCTTAATTTGTCGATTGATTATAAGGTCAGCAAATATGTGGACGCAATCAAGAGTATAAAGAGTGCGGCAGTTCGTGTCAAACCACTTGTGAGAATCAGAAAGTGGCCAATCCACATTTATGCAACCGAATGTGTGTACCCGGATGTTTCTGCAGAGATGGATATTTCAGAGATCTTCGTAGTAATAATGAATGTGTACTTCAAAGAGAGTGTTCAACAAACGATTTACTGTAAATCAAATCAATTTCAATACTATATTTAAAAATTTTTAAATCTATTTAACACGCATTCAATAATTTGCAAAAATAAATTACAGAATTTCGTCAAATGAAATTTGATAAGCGAACAAAATCTCTGCTGTGCCCTTTTAACATTTATCAATTCATTCGAAACATTACTTATTCTTTGCTATGTTATGAATTGATCAAGATAAATCAGAGCTTAAAATTTAATCCATAAACTAAATTAATTGATGTAGACAATTCAAATTGATCAGTGTTATTTTAATAAATAATATTTTCAAACAAAATAAAATTACTTTTAATGAATTCGTTATTAATATAATCTATTTATAAAAATATTTATAATTTAGAAAAGAATTTATTTAATTAGAAATTCATTAAAACAAACAAAACAAAAAATTAAGTAAATTTTAAAATCAATGCAATTTATTATTTGATTTTTGTTTAATCATTTGGTTTCTAAACTCTTAAATATTTTTATTTACATTCGGCGGAAGACTTCGTATACTTTGGTTGATATTATTTTTCATTTCATATGAATTCTTAGGCAATGATAGCCAGGAAACAGGTCTTCCCTGACTTATGGTCGAGTCATTTTGATCACTACTTAGAGTACTGAGTCGTCTCTGTTCTTCCATAATAGTGTCGCGACGTCTTCTGATCGCTTGGACAGTACTCTGCCGTTTAAGCAAAGATCGTTGCGTTGGGTCTGTGTTTAGGAGTAATTAAATAATCCGTAAAACGAATTGATTAACAAAACTAGACTTCAAGACAAACCTTTGTCGGGCTTTAAGCTCATAATCCGTTTGCGAAACGCCTCGTCCAGATCGAGCTGTTGGGGCTGTTTGTTCGGGTACATAGACTGGCGATTATTGGGCAGATTATTATTGCTCAGAACCTTTTGGCCCTCCAAATCGTCTATTCCTTTAAGTTTCTGCAATTGTTTAGTGATCTGCACCGCATTCCTATTCAGAAGTGTGTCCTCGTCTTCGTTCTCGGGTTTCTTCGAACAGAAGTCTATTGTAGTGAAGGCCAGCAAATGGGCTAAAGTGCCGAAGCGATGCATAAACATTCCGATCAATTGGATTATAAGTATAGAACCAAAGAAGACAACCAAAACCAGACCAATCGGATCCATTTTCACGTACTTTAAAACGGGTTTCTCCTCATATCTGTCCTCCTCTTCGATGTAAGTCTTGTTCATGTAGTCAACGCCGGCGGGTATATCTATCCCGAAGACGTCGGTATGCATTTGGAGCAGAAATACAAACAAAATGAAAATCGTATTCATTATTCCGAACGCGAATACCATTCGGTTTCGCAGTTCCTTCAGATCGCTGGCAATCCTCGCCTGTTCTTTGGGATTCTCGTCCAGAGGTAGCAAATACTTTGGGATAAATGTTTGCCAGAAATCCAATTCATTTGGAGTCAACGAAACGAATGGAAACTTTCGGAACACCTTATCCCTCGCCCACCGGGGCTTTGATGAGTCGACCACTGATGGAGATCGAGGTCTCGTCTCTTCGGCGACCACTGACTGATTGTCGTATTCACTCGAGTCCTCCTCCTCTTCGTCTGTCTGTCCGCCCATTATTGTGGACAAAATCTCATTCCTCTCGTGTTTGGCAGCGGATGACTGTCTTCGGTAAACGTTTCGACGACCGCCAGAGGGCTCTGAGGTTTCGACGCTTTGTTTAATAGTATTGACGTTTTCATTGACGCGATTTAGTTGTTCTCTAATGTCCGACAATTTGGCCGATTCTTCATCCGATTTACTATTGGAACAACACATACACGTGAAGAGACCAGCTTTGCTGCCATATTGCGAGAAATCAAGAAATCCCAATAGATTTTTCTTCTTGGCCTTAGCAGCGGCTGCTTCTGCCGCAGCCTCGGCCGCCTGAGCCGCCTCTCTGGCCGTCAGTTTGGACTTTACCTCTCGAGTACCCCACGAGACGATATGCATGTTTGTCACCGAATAGATGGTTAGCAATAAATACATACTCGGGATGAGTAACATATAGAGCAGGAGTGGTATAACACAAGCGAACTCTTGCGGATGTATTATAGCCGCGACAACAAAGCTGCCCATCATTCCAATGAAGAATATAGCGTTGGGAGTGAGGGGTCCCTTCTGTGCGATCTCTATGGCTGTGCCCACCAGAACGGCCAACATTAGCAGTGCATAGGCTGTGCTCAAAATCATGGCCAGGAATATGATGTGATCGTTCTTTTTGACCACAAGACACACGAAAGTGAAGAGAAGGATAGGGAATATATTGCAATAGAGGGACACTTCACTGGTCAGTCCCATAACTGTGTTCATAGCGCCGACGACCATAAGGAAAATACTGCCCGGACTTAGTATTGTGCCGACCATTAACATCCCCTGATATATGATATAAGGCTTAGATATATCTGTATTGCATTCAACCGTTCGCTTGTAATCGCCCAACAAATCCATAATATTAGCCATAGTGGACGGGGCCCACCGGCGCCGTTGGGTATAGAACTCACCGAAACCTTCGGGTGCGTGAGTGTAGGAATCAGAGGCCGCACAGTATTCAATGCGCCTATAATTGTGAATCGAATAAATATATGCGAAAAAATGTGTGGAATACATACCATCCCTGTTGTAGTAGTAAAGTGCAGAGCCATCGGTCCTCTCCCTGATCGTACTGCACGTAATGCAGTGCTTCCGATGGTTTAGTCGTGTATTTATTCATAACACTGTCATCCATGACCGCTCTGGCCCTGAACAGTGAGAAACAGCCGGGACTACAGAGCACACAACCGAACACATGTTCGGTCGCCTTTTGGAGCCAATGGCCGATCGCGTACTCGAATTTCTAATTAATTAATTGAATTTTAAATATTTTCTTTAATTTAAACAAAGTTAGGATTGAGTTATAGTTATTATTGCAGACCTGATACCAAACCATAGGTCCCGTTCCAATCGGGTGAATGCGACCACAGGCAGCGCCCAGTTTTTTATTCTTCTTCATTAAGTCTACCACCAAATGGAGTGCGTGCGGACGGAAATTGATGTCCCCGTCCAACGCCAGTATAAACGTGTTCATTGCAATCGTCTCTTTCCTCTTCTCATCGATGGGTCGTTCGGCGATTCGGTGGCCCAACAGGTAATACATATACATACACTTCAAAGCACACAATCAGTTGAATAATTACCAAAAAATACTAAACAATAAAAGTTCAATGAATTGCCAATACCTGAGACCAGCGTTTGCGGTGTCGAATCAGAATCTTGTCCTTTAGATGAGCGATCAGTTTGTTCTGTCCGGGAAGAGTCCACTCCAATTTGCCCCCATAGGGCGTGGGCACCACATTGGGTCTTTTGAGCACAATATTGGTTTCGTGCACATTACTGGCCGCCTCGTCCATCGTCTCAATGAGTTGTTTGACGAAGCGGTTGACAATGCGGTCGTCCTCGTCGTCCCCCTCCCCCTGGTCGAAGGCATCGTCGAAGAATATGTTGACTGACATGTATGCAAAGCATAGAAATCATTAGACACTTCATTCATTCGTTCCCTAAATAATACAAAACGATACATACATTCGATTTCATAATAGTCTGTAAGAGTCGGGTGAAGATTGAAGAACTGTTGGGCTTGTCTTCGGGCGCACTGGTCGGCGTCCAACCGCATGACTGCCTTAAGCATCTGAATCATCTCCTCCTTGTTCTCGTGCCACATCGTCGCGCACACAAATATCTTCACTGTCTCATCCGAGTCGTGAACGTATGGCGCGGGGGGTAAGGGCTCATTGACTGTTTCGTACAAATGGTTTATATTCTTATCGACTAATTCTTTATTATCCAGTCCTTCGTCAACAGCTGTTTCTTCATCTTTAGTCACTTCGTCTGTGAAGTTAAGTCTTCGTCTATTCATAGCTAACGACTGATCAATGATTACAGAGCTATACATCGGAATTATGAACAGTTTCTCAGTTGAGGCCAGCCTTTCACTGGTGGAGAACCAGACGTGAATAGCGATCCAGAGTTGTGAGGCCAGGGATAGGATCCACATAAAAGTGCTTAAGTAGTTGTAAGCATTGGTGTTAAAAGTGAAGGCATCGATTTCACTCGTGTGCCAGAATATGTACTGAAACCCTTTGAACACTGTGCACACCTGACACTTGTCCTCAGCCGCAGCGTTGATCATCGCCCACATGAATGACACAGTGAACGGAACGGACAGATTGACGGGTATCGCAAAACTGAAGCCTTGGATACATATTTTACCTAATTTTACAAAAAATAGATATAATATTCGACAAAATACTTATATAATTGTCTTATAATTGATTAGAAATAAATTGAATTACAGGAAAATTTTCCGATTGCGTAACACAGATATGTGGCACTGATTTGGAACAATAGGATCCAAACGGGCAGATATGGGTCGCTGACTGTCATCAAGTGGTTCTCGCCCTCAATCATCTGATGGTATTCAAGATTCCGTTTGTCCCGAATGACACTAATCTTATCGTTTCTAAAGCCATCGCCAAAGTTAGAGAAAGTGCTCGTAACAGCTCGGGTGCCGTCGTTTAAGTACTCAATCAGAATCATTAACGCAAAGATGACAAACATTTTCCAAACGGAAACCACAATATAAGTGAAATAACGGGCTTTTGTTAAATCATTTCTCACATCCAATAGCCGTTTGACGAATCGGTTCTCCGAAGTCGGGTCCACAAAGTTCTCCCACCACTGGAATGATATTAGGAAGAGTGCAAAGGGTAAGTACCAGAACTTAGTGCTCTCGTCGAAGTAGGCTATGAGTGGCCACACTATGAAACCAATTAACTGCAGAATAGTTGCGATTAATGTCAGGATTCGATTCATTTTGTTGTTCTTGTCGTGATTGGACAGCAGAAGGAGTACTCCCGGAATAAAGCACATGGCATTGGTCATCATTGCGCCCTTAATCACATCGATTGTCGGCAGAATTGAGAAAATCAATAGTGAAATACCGATTGCATTACATGTTTCGGTTGTAAAGACCTATAAAATAGAAATTAAAAACAGTTTAGCATTTATTTCATTCGTTTAAATCGTTTGTAATTACCGTAAGAAATGTCTGTAAAGTCGGTATTTTATAGGCTTTAAAGTAACAGATCCTCGCACTTCTGCCTAAAGTGAACATATCTGGTGTAATGGTGGCGAAGAATAGGGCCCAAAGCCATGCTATTCTTTCCGGATCGTTGTCGGTATAGATGGCCGCATACCTCTTGTCCCGATCCAGACTCGGTGACACGGAATAGCCAGGGATATAGTCATTACATATGGGTATCGTTCGGTTCACCCGAATCATTGATGTCATTAACAGCATAAGTGATTTTGAGAGCACAGCACAACCCAAAGTGACCACAAATGTGAAGAAATATGCAAATAGTTTGAGCCATTTTATGAACACTTCAATCCATTCCCCATCCAGTGTCTCGTCTTCATCAGGTGGTGGAAGTGTTTTAAACCTATCCCATGCCTTAAGCTCTTCACTGTCCCGTTTAGGCCTTTGAGTGCATTTGTGATAAAAAATTCAATTATTTTTTCGTTGCAGTAGTTATTGATTAAGTTTTTGTTAGACTTTAAAATGATTTATAAAATAAGTTTTTTTCTCGCAATAAAATCTGATTTATTTGATAAAAGATTTACTCCAAAAGTTTGAAATAGAAGTTATTAGAAATTATTAATTTCTAATTATTGTTCAAATTCTTAATAAATTAAATTATTTATCTATTTGATTGTAGAATCAGATATCGAAAATCCTTAAAAATTAATATTGAATCAATTTGATCCCGGAACAAACTGCACTATAGTAGCAAAGCTTTTTCATTGTTATTTCTTAATTCCTATACTTGTATTCGTAATTTCAAATAATTCAGTCAATTCCCAAAACCCTATTCATTATTTTATCAGATATTTTGTTAAAACTCATCGATTGCTTATATTTTTTATTGGTGTTTGACATTCAAAATATCAACGCATTATTAGATAAAATTTCTTTAGATTAATCTGAATTCATGTTACACTCGATTCTTACAAATTAATGTCAATGTTGTCAATAAAATAAGATTACAGATTCAAGTCATAGAATAAATATTTATAATAATCTTCTATAGAAACAAAACAATTCAATCGATATGTCATTGAAAACTTTTGTTAAAATGTATGATTGATTAAATCTAGAAATAGAAATATTTCGGAGAAAATTCCAAAATCATTAGCAAAAAGAATTACAAATTCAGTGAAATAATCGCTTAATTTGTTTAATACACTAAAAATGGACCCAAAAGTAGAATAGATAAAACTTAAGAATACTTACTAAACATTCTACATTCTGTATAACTAATTCATAAAAAATTGTTCAAGCATGTGAGATTGTCTAGCATTAAGACACGTATAGGACCAATTTTACTTCAATTTCATTTCCATATGATTATATAAGAAATGCCATAAAAAATTATTACTGTATAAACAGATGTCAATTCAGATAAGATTTAATAAATCTATTTCACTATTATTAAGTAGATATAGTTGTAATTTCCACTAATTGACCTATTGGAAACTAACAATTTATTAAAATCAAAATATTTAATAGATTCCAATCATCTAAAATATTGCATCTTGTAAGAATTATATGCATGCTTGATTATATTGCCTCATAATTGAAGCATTACCTCTGCCATTCATTTGCCTCTAACTCAACCCTCTATTATATAATATTATTGATTCAAAATAATATTGAAAAAACGAACCCATTACAAATAGAGTCGAACTCTTCCTGTTCCATTTCTAAATTATCGTTGGATCGTCTGGAATTGCGATTAGAGCCCACGGAATTGCGATCATCGCTACCAAATTGAGTATCAAATGCCTGTCCTTTTTTGAAGGTTACGCCATCGGTCTTAACACTAAGATTGTCGACGATATCAGAATTCCTACTTTTCCTCAAAATCACAACTTCTGATGAATTTGTTGAATCACTTCTTGGTTTGGTTTCTCTGAGCTCTATGTTTTGAAACTTATCCATAATTTAAAGTAAAAAATATAATAAAAATGAAATGTCTGTCAAACGAACACTAAATTCATTGGTTAAGTATATTTCATTCAATTCGTGAACAGATTTCGAAGAGACAGTTGAATTGCAATAATAATAAATTATAAACAGCGGCGGAACCACAAAAAAATTATTAAATAAATTGAATCTCTTTTTAAAATGTTTTAAAATTCTTAGTCAAAAAATTATAAAAAGTTTTATTAAAGGAACCTGCTATAAATTCATTTATATAATCTTTTTAATATTAGTCATACGAGGATTTAAAAGTCAAACTCTTTTCGCTCTCATTTTTGGTTTCGTCGACTGTAGTCTACTTTAGCTCTAACCCACTGATCATTTATTTTCTCAAATATCATAAATTTCTTTTATCGAATTAATTCCTGAATTCCGACATCACTTATAGAGAATAGAAATGTTTGCTTTATTATCAATAGTATACATGGCTTTTATGTTAGGCTTAAATATAATACTTTTTAGTTGTAATGAGCAATAATAGGATATGTCCTACGATTTTATTAATCAAATCTTAATCGAATTCCCCTTTTGTTTAGTTATGATTAGAGTTTCGTAATTTTGTGCAATCAATGATTGGATTTTTTTTTATTGGCTCAAGTTATTTAAATAAAGATAATATTGGAAATGCTGTTAAATAAGGGAATCTATAGAAATTATTATTTAAATTTACACTATACTATTACACTATTCAAAGTACAACACCTTGTTAAATCATTATAATATATTACACACACTCCATATTATATCCAATTGCCTTATTTTATTCTCAATTCTTATAGAAATATTTGTTTAATTTTTTCTGATAATTCATGTGCCAATTGTTAGATTTGATAACTATTCTTATAGGACTTAATATTATACTTATATACATGAGTTCGAAATGTAGAATCAAGTGGTGTAAAAATAATTATTCTTCAGTAAATGGCCACAATGATTCGATACCGCCGGAAGTGGTCAAGACTGTCTCGAATACCACTGTTTAAAGTGGTTTTGCGTTCTAACAATAGTGAGTATATATTATTTCTATCAGATGACTGGATCAGTTCTATGGTAAGCTAAAATGTTCCCAAATATTTCAGCATTCCTTATTCCCCTAAGCTTTCGAATTGCAAAAAAACACAGTATTCACAAGGTATTTTTTTAAATTCAATACCCGGCCATAATTGTCGTATACTTCAACTTCCTTAGACTTTGGGTCTTTTACGGTACGATTGCGATAAAAGATGTATTTTAACACTTTCTCACCGGCCGTTAATTTGCTAGTTTATAGCCGACTGCCGAATAATCAAATAATTCAGAAACCATACCAGATTAGATATTAGATAAACTCAATCAAATGATAAAACGAGAAAAAAAAGATATAAATGAATTATTAATATAAGCTCTTGATTAAGTTTATTTAATATCAATTAAAATATGCGATTTCCTTCACATCCGGGTAAGGGTTAGGGTAAGGGTTAAAATATTACATTACACCCAAATAGAACAAAAAACAATCTTTACAAAAATTCGAAAATGACAGGAAACTTCACTTTATATCAATTAAAAATTATTGACAATTGTTGTGCACTTACCACTATTAATAGAGGGATTTCACTGTTGTTTATTACTGCTCTTTATTAGTAACTAAATTTCATTGTTGTACATTTACCCCTATTAGTAAAGAGGGGGACACACACATACACATATTGTTATCTCGAATCTATAAGTACGATTTCCAAAACAATACGAGCTAAATAACATTTTTATTGTTTAAAAAATGAAAATTTTAGAAAATTAAAGAATAAATTAATAAACGAAATGAAGTTTGATACTTTTCTATATATAATACTAATACTAGTGTTCATTCCAGTACTCCTTAACCCCCAAATACAATTGAATGTAAATAATAAATGGTGATCAACTTGAATTATATTGGTAGCGGCCGTCTTAGATTTGGGCCATTACTGCATCATAGGGTGCTTTGGTAAATAAAATCGTCAGAAAAATTATTCGGTACGGGTATTATCGGGAAATGGCACCCGCTTATGTACTGGAGGAATAGCTGTCAACTTGAAAAATATTGGAAGCGACCGTTTTAGATTAATCGCAAACAACCATTTGCTCGAAAACTGATTAACATATAAATATTTATATTGTTGCTGTTCTGGAACAAAATTTTCAATTTTTAACAAATTTCAACTGGTTGACTAAATTATTGTTGTAAACAATGTTTTTTTGTTCAACAATAGAGCGTGACATATCAGGCAGGCATACAGGCAGTCAGTTACATCATTCTTTTAAAAGTATAGATTAAAAAAGTTTTATAATTAACTAGACAATTTAAAAATAGGTGCTAAAAGACCCCCGAATAGTCATTATCAGAGACCAAAAATATAGAAATATTAGCTCCCGAAGACATTCATGTGGAAAAATTGTCCAAATATTTTACTGTCAAATATTATCCATATGTTCTATAGGAATCATTAGATTCATAACATAGAGTTTAAGTGGAATTTTACTGAAAAATGCTTTCAATACAAAACAGGTGTTAGGGATTAAAATATTTTCTGAAACAAGTTTTAAAAAGAATTTTAATTGAGTTTTGATTTTGTTTTGTTTTCATTTATTCAGTCATTTGTTTGTGAATTGAATTAAACATTAGTTTTGCTTAAATTAAATAATAATTGAAATATTTGTGAAAATAATATCTAAAATCTACAGTAAAGACAGTTATTTTGTTTTGTCTTTTCACCCAATCATTTGTTTGTGAATTGAATTAAACATTAAAACTATTCAATCAGAAGTATTAACTCTATCAGAACAAATGTCTTTAATTAGATCAGTTTTAACAAATTTGAAAGGAATCGATAATAACTTGTCTTATGATAAATTAGTTCGTTGTTTACAGAAAAATAAAAATTTAGCCCATTTTGGAAGAAGAACAGAATATAAATTTATGTATGCTCCAATAACAACTGTGGACATCGAAAGAAGTTTTTCAGTGCTTAATTCTGTATTTACTTATAAGAGAACAAATTTAACTGAATCGATTCTCGAAAAATATCTTTTTGTTAATTATAATAATTTTTCTAAATCCGAAATAATTTTAAAATGGTTTTTTATAGTATTTAATAAAATTCTTTTTCTTAAATATCTGCCCCTTATTATCCCCTAAATTTATTTCATTGAAAATATTTGGTGATGCTTTGAGTTAAATTTCTATATTTTTGGTCTCTGCTCATTACGTTAGTCAAAAATTATTTTTCATATAAAATACAGTTTCATATGTTAGGAATGTCTCTCAAGCGGAAGATATATGTTTGGGTGATTTTTGAAAATTTTGCTGAAAACTCAAGGGATATAATGATGAGCATAATTTTTAAAATGCTAAATTGTAGAGTATAGGTAAAAATAAAATGATATTTGCTTTTAACTCAAATGTGAGTGGGTACAAACTTGTAAGAACAAATTTAGAAACGTAGGGTATTTTGTATACACCTCTTTTGGCCATCCCTGCTATAACTATATTAATATTAATCAAATTATGAGATTTATTAGTTGAAACTGCAAGAGAGGAACAACACATCAGATGAATTGACCGATTATTTAATTTTATTTATATTTTTACCGAAAACTAAATCTTATTTTAATTAATCGTTAGTTTTTGTTTCAATCTTTTATAGTATTTTTTAAGTCAATACTTTCTATGATTTTTTCCGATTAGTATTGAATCGAAAGTTTAAGTAAAGAAACGATATTTTAATATTGAATCGACATTTAAATTATGATATTTTTTGTAAACTCTTTACATCTTATTTCTGCACACATAGTATACAACCTCTTAGTTTACTGGCTTAATGTTTTTATATTTGATTAATCTGTGAACGACACCTAATTTGTGTTTGAAAAGAAATCTGAGTAATTGATGGAAACTACTGTATCATAACAAAATTTTATTTTAAAATTATTTGATATTGAGATTAAGCACTCGGTCACAAATAGTAAAATATAAAAACATTAAGCCAATACACTATGAAATAGTCTAGTATGTGTGCAGAAATAAATTATAAACAGTGTATTGCAGATAACATTATTAAATCTGCAAAAATGCAAGAATATTGTAAACAATTTTTTAGATAATAAAAATAAATAAAATTGCCTATAATTTAAATGAAAGCGTGACTTAATTATCTTTAAATTCAAAATAAACTCACTATATATTGAAATGCTGAATTAATTATTGAAAATATTTTTAGAGTATAAAAAATTGTTATTTTAGTAATTGTCTTTAGGTTTAGTAAACTTCTATTAAGCTATATAAACACACCATCTTTTGAATCTGCACGGTAACTAGATCAAATAGTATATGAATTAATGTTATTATATTTTATAATCTGTGACCAAGAGGTGAAATTCAAAATAAAATAATGTGAAATAAAATTTTTGTTATAAAGTAGGGATGGGTAATGGTTGTATAGTCAAAATATTCCCTCCCCCCCTGAATATAAGAAAAAGGAGGACTCCACCTAGCTATTTTGAGAAATCTGCACCGATTACATAATTTTTAATTAAATTCTGCAAGAATTTGACGTTTGAAAAATACTTCCCACTATTCCCCCCTGTGATTTTGTTGCTCTTATCAGCACCCTATACCTCCTGACTTTGAAGTCATTGCACACACCTATTATAAAGATCTTCAATGGTCAGTCATTTTTCTGTTCTACCTATTATTAAGTTGTCGGTCAGAGATTAATCAAATATAAAAACATTAAGCCACACAATTAAAGTTTGATATAGTAACCGTAACCAATTAAGGATAAAGATTAAAAGTCTTTACCAAAATTCATTACATAAGAATTTTATCTAGATTATAAACCCATTTTGAAAAATGAATTAAAGTTAGAAATTATCCAAATATACACATAGATTATAAGTGTTTATTAATTAAACAGGAAACAAAATTTCTTTTAAATTCTCTAATTTTTTAAATATTAAGTCTGTTTTTATCACATTTAGCTTGAAACATTTCTATTACACTGATAACACGCATAATAATAAAGTAACTTAGTTAAAATATAGATGTCATTTACAGGATCAATTTTTTAATAGATAATAATAATGATCATAATTTAATTACTTACGCAACAATAAGTACCAAACATAAATAAGCGAATAATAAAACAATCTATTCATCTTTCTTTATCTTCCACAGAAAACAGCCTTGATAGGTATAGGAAATCAACGAAGATAGCAATCACAATAAACTGACAAGTTTATTAGAATTTTTGCAGATACAGTATATTATTTTAGCTTTATTATTATTATTATCTAATTTTAGCAGAATGCTAAGATTTCCATTCGATTCAAAAGTAAATGAATTATTATTCAAAATTAAATCAAGAACATTAGTAAATTATTCAAAAATCTTAAATAAATATTTATCATTGAAATAAGGATAATTTCACTTTTTCTTGATTTGTTTTATTTTTTGCAAACATTAATGGAAATTTATTTCAACAAGTTAATGTCAAGTTCTTATATCAAGATTTGCGAAAAAATAAAAAACTTTTATTCAAATTAATTTCTAAAGAAAGTAAAATTTGAAATTCTTAATTCTTTATTCTGTATGTCAATATTTAAAAACATATTTCAATCATACATGCCACTTCTTGAATTGCTTAAGAATAATACCATTTATAGAGTGCACATGTATTTATTAAGTATTTATTCAGTCGATAGCTTGACTGGAATAATAAGAGAGAATTGGTTATTTTACTCTACGATTAACCTTGGAGATATTAGAAGTCAGGCAATGTCAAGATATTACTCAAGATAAATATCTGATTCTTACTATTATTCTCATTTAGATAGTTATTATTAAAATTTGACTTAATTTATGAGCATTTTCATGAGCATTAACTAATAAAGTGAATTAAATGACACCTAAATTATGTTCATTTCTGAATATATTACGAACAAGAATGCATCATTAATATTTATCTCCTTTTTACAATTAAAATTCTAATAGGAATTCTTTGTTTAATTCTATAGCAATTTTAGCAAAAATTATTGGAGTTTAGCTATTTTTATGGATATCACTCATTAAATATCTAGTGATTCAAAATGATATGTGAGAAATCAGCTTCCACTCCATTTCTCTCTACCATTTCACCAAATGAGGAGTAAACCACACAGGGCAGGGTGGCTGTGGGGTGAATCTATATTCCTCTTTTTTCTTCGAAATTGAATTTTAAAAAAATATCATAGACTCCACTATCATAGGACAATAATAAGCGGTGGTAATGGATGGTGGTTGACGGTGGGAAGTGGCCGGGGAGGACAACAAAAATATATTCTCCTTATCCTTCAACGACTCAGGATAAAAATATTTCAAATCGATCGTTGATTTATGAGTTTTGTATTGAAATTCATTAAATGTTTTGCTTTAAGTTAATTGATTTCATTAGAAATTTATGGGATTTTTAGTAAAAATATTTTACAAAAGTTAACAATAGGAATTGCACAAAGCATGAATTAAGTAGTCACATTTTATGGAAACGTTTAGATTGAAATGAGTGAATATCATAAAAATAGTATTTTAAGATTGAATCATCTTTGTTTGACAGTAAGCCTATTAAATGTTTAACCATTCTAAAGTTATTGAATACAAATAATCTAAAAGGCACAAGAAATTCTATTTACAATTTCATCATTAATGGATTTATTCAATATAATAAAATTTATCGTTAAAGTCTCAGTGTTAAATTGGCAAAATATTTGTACATCTAAAAAAGGGACTCTGTAAATTATTAATTATAGGCTGTAATTAAAGTAAAAATAGCTCATTTTGCTATTTTTGAAATGATAAATTTATTCTCTTAATTGTTTTAGCAAACAAACACAATATTGGTTGACCTCAACTAAAGCTCTACATTTGAAGGATTCGTATTTTGTTAAGAGTATTAAAATATTTTAATTGATATGAACTAAATTGACCTGAAGCATGAAAATTTCCTTTTTTTAATTTTAAAAACAATATAAGATCTCCAATGAAATTATTTCCAATGCTTCTAAATAGCGGTTTGTATTTTTTTAGTAAATAATACTTGTTAATGATAAATCAACAAAGATTAAAGCTAATTCTAAACCTCTTAAAATATATCCAAGATATTTCTAATTGTACCACTAGCTACGAAATGTTTGAAAATATCCAAGTATTGTTCATTAATAATGTTTTATTTTTTAGCCATAATTAATAATCTTTAATAAGTTTTTTATATGAGTTGATAATGAGTAAGAAATATATTAAGCATTATTAATGAAC
>JAQFXN010000302.1:0-24558 GCA_034693365.1 Liacarus xylariae | reverse complement strand
CACTGATTGGTTTTGTAAATTCAAAAATTAAAAAAAAATTAAATCGAATAAATCTGTCCGGTAGTTAAAGGTTAATAGTAACTGGTATAGAGCTCTGCGCGATCTAATCTAATGTAATAATAATTATTCTGAAATCCATATGTTATCCTTGTGCATTGTACACATTGAAAAGCAGGAGCTTAGAAGAGTTTATCAATACCCCAATCGACCTCAGGGGAAATAGTTAGGGCCATAACTTAACTAAAAAGTACTTGAACTTATAACGCTTTAATTGAACTTGAACCTTACTTGGAACAAGTGTACTTTATAGGGACATTGAGCTAGGATAATGAAACTTGGTACATAGATGTAGTTTGTGACGCTCGCGATTACTTGACAATTGATCTCTTTAGATTATATAAGACTTATATTATAAGTTATGAAACCAATACGTTAAACAAAGGGGCATTGGGTTGGTCTGTGGCCAGAATTATATAAATTATTTATTCTAATTTTGAAGACATTTGAAAACTTATAATTTAAAATCATTCAAAGCATTGGATTTAAATTAAAATATATTTGACAACAATCGCAGGTATTTTGCATCCGTTCATCCTTCGAGCTCTGTATCGGTCAAAGCTAATTATGGACCCCTGACTGTAAGGCAAACTGTATTTCCCTCCTATTGGTCTGATATACAGTTAAATCCCAAAAAGAATGACTCATATAATGCGAATCTCATTACCGGTAATACATATTCTGAGCTGAAAGTGGCGGCACTTAATGGAGAGCTTTCGGCACATTTAGTCACTAAAGAAGTTCGTAGAAGTAATCCTATACTACGGGTGCTCTTCTATGCGGGCCATAGCTCTGAATTTACTCGAACAACAAGAATTGATTACATCGACAAAACTCTTTGCGCTGCTATTGTTGTGCAATACCATAAAGAGAAACTTTTCGGCACATGTAGTCCCAGTAAAAGCAGAGAAGGCGGATGTCTGGCAGAGGTCACTATTCCTTCTTCTTATTGGCCTCCGATAGACACGAATGGCTTTTCCCAAAAGCAACAAAAGGCGACGAACGCTAAAGTCTATTATGCGATCGCACACAGCGAACAATGCTCTGAGTCTACATTCGTGGCCACAACTGATGATTTGACTTTGATTCTCCATTATTTATCTGATGTATCATTAGTTCCATTTCGTGGCAGCTATGAAGAGGTGACTAATGACAATGTGGTTACGATTCTCATCCCTCAAGAGCCAGTGTATCCCAACTCTAAGCTCTATATTCCGGTCAAATTCACATACAATCCCGAGTATCCAATCGCAGCATTCAGTTTAAGAGTTAGAGTCAAAAACGGCGTCAGAATTCTTGGCGCACAACTGTCTCATCCAAATAAGATATGGCAGTTGAGCGTTGAACTCAGCCCTAAACAAACCACAGCAACTGTCACAGCATTTCTGCGCGATTTTGATGTCCAACAGGACAGTCAAACAGTTGCCGAAGAAATAATGGAATCTGTTTCACAAGAAGTTTATTCATGGCTTATAGAAGTGGACGAAGACGTGGATATCAGTGAAAACGGAAGAATCGTTTGGCAACTGTTATACGTGACGGAGAGCTCTGTGTCTGTGAAACAAGACTTCGACAAAGATTCGGCTAAACTGTCGTCGCGTCTCGACATTCAAAAGGACAACGTTTTAGATGTATTAGCGATCACTAAATCGCGTCAACTGCTGAACACGGCTTTGTTGACCGGAAGACAAGTATCTCAAGCTATGAGGATATATATGGTGAGCGCCGCCGGACGTATAAGTGATATAACTTTGCAGTCTTCGTGTCATTCGGCGGACGAATCCATTCTGAAAGTGTCTCCTTCTTGTACTTCAGTCTATTTGGACGGCAGTGAAGTGAGAGGTGACCAAAACGCCACTGTTCTCATCAAATATGGCGGCGCTTCCTATCAGAAAAATTTCATCGTTTGGAGACCTGAGCTTCCGATTGATATTAGAGTAGAAGACAATAAATTAAGTCAAATAAAGAGTTGGAAAACACAAATAAAACACAAACAGAGTATTCATCCGATCGAAGACGAGTCGCCGATTGAGGACTCACTCAATGTTAAGCAATCGAACGGTAAAAGCGATTTCGTCGATAACCACAATCATAACCACTATATCGGTTGTCGACCCCGTTATCAACAGACAAGAGTAGAACTCTATACTAAATTTTTCAGCACTGATCACAATTCAGGGAGAGAGGCATCACTACTCCCTAGAAAAATCTCTATACGAGTGACTCATTTATTAATGCCTTATATCCGAGTATCTGATCCTAAGGTGTTGGCGCTGAGAGCAAACATAATAGAAGGGCTTAGTGTGGGTCGATCTGAAGTGCAGGTGATTTCGCCCATCACTGGCCAACTGATGGGCTCTAAAGAAATACGCGTCGCCTCTGATAAAGAAAGCATTACTCACTTGGATGTGAAGGTTGTGGCAGGACTTGAGCTACAGGTCAAGGCATACAGTCAGGTGAACAGTGTATGGATGGCCAAGACTACATTCCTGGACAAGTTGACCACTCAATATCAGGAGGGATTGCTAGACATTAGACTTCAGTTCTCTGACGCCTCGTCTATAGATCTCTCGGATGTCTCGACTTCTGATTACAATCTTTCTGTCGACACATTTGATGGAGCGGTTGCATTGGCGCCCAACAATGGGCCCTATCCTCGTGTCATCGCAATCGGTCCGGGAAGGGGACAACTATTGCACCTGACATTGGAAGTGTCGAATCCATGTCAAAGAAAGCGAACGCAACCATTGGCTCTGAAGTACGTGAATGTGAACGTAGACTTCACGACATCGAGTCTACAAAACGATGCAATCAATTATCGCAAGAATAATGCGATAGTTATGAACCGCAATAACCAAACGACAAACGCTGACTTACAGTACTTCAGTAGCAAAGAAAAAGTCAATTCAATAATGATTGGAAGGGCTAAACCTCGTAGTCTTAATATGGCTACACTTGAAGTAGGAATGTATAGCTTTTTTGCCATTTTCGGGATCGCAATCTTAATCGTCGCCGTCTTGTATCGAATGTTTAGTCACGTGAAAACCCCTCCCGAGACCATCACTACAACACGCATCGGACCCATCACTTCTAGCAATAGACCCGTTGTGGCCAATGCTAACGAATGGGTTTGGTTAGGAAAGGCTACTTTGGAAAGAAACTCAGTCGTACCTAAAGCACAGACACAGACATTAATTCCACAAAAAGACTTTAATGGAAACGTTTCTGAAAATGGGGCCAAAGATATAAACAATGGTTGTGTAATATAAATATTTATAGATATTTTGAGTGTATTTTAACTAAAAATTAATTCTAATTATTAGCTAATCGTTTGAGTGCCGTTTCATTTCCCGGCTCTGAAATAAGTATAAGAATCACAACAAATCCAAATCCGGTCGAAGACAGCGATGCCGTCGACGATATAGTAGACAGTGTTCGCACTTCTTATCCAAAGATTTCGAGCAGAACTACTTCGAAACAAAGTTATGCTATGTCTTCAACTCAGCCACCAATACCAGTGCGAAGAAGTAGAGCGGGTCAGAGCAAGTTTACCACTTATTCAAAGCCCCCACCGGTTCCGCCACATAAGAGCCAAAGAAATCTGAATGAAATGAGAGAATTGTCCGCAAATTCAGGACCGCCTCCTGTGCCCCCACATCGAGACCTCCGAACGACCAAAAGATACAGCAATTCTCAAGCATTGGCAGAGAATTTGAAGGTCGATCTGTCGATCAATAAAGTGCACAAAACTAAAGGAAATCAAACAAATGAAAAGTTAGACTATAATCAATTAATGGAATATTTCGATAGTTTGAAAGAATCAAATGCTTAAGTATTGAGTCGACTATTATTTTTATGGTGTCCCGTGATTTCATCGCAAGTTATCAGGGATGTTGAAGGGTGAATCTAGTCTTGAATAAACCCCTAACTTTTTTACTGGTTGCATTTATAGGTTCTCAGTGAAATTATATGGTAATTCTGAGCATTATTTCACTGCAATATCTTCGAGATTTAATGCAATACATTCGCGGAATTTCTGAAAAATTTAATCAGAATTAATAAAATTTTCTAATAATGTCTATATTCCTAAATATTTATATGCAATTTTCCATCAATAAAATTATTTAAACAAATAATATATATTGTAATAAGATTTTAAATAAATTAAGGATTTAAGGGAGGGTAAGCTAGCTGTTAATAACACATTGAAAACACTAAGATATCGCTTATCATTAGTTTATTTGTGTTTTTAATATAAACTCAATTAGAACAGTGAAATAATGCTCAGAAATATCTTATAATTTTGCTGAGAACCTATTAATGTTTAATTTAATAACCGCGATGTAATGTTCGCGATGAAATCACCGGGAACCTTTTTTATTGCTTTGTATTCTTATGTGCAATAAGTTTGTGTTATATTATATAAGATTATTTAAATTTTCATTACTGTATATTCAGAGATATATTCATTTTATTATTTTATTCTCAGCCTTAAAGCACAAGTCATTTTAAGGATTCTCTTATATTATTTTTCTATTTAATTATTTGATAAAAGAATGAATTTATTATACAAACAATAGTTTTCCTCTGAATTTTTGGTTCTAATATATTATATAAGAAAAAATTAGAAACAAATAAACTTACCTGTAAAATGTCGCTTCAGGTAAGACGAATACATTCAAAAGTGGATTCGACTAAATTTTATCAATAATTTATTATTACATGTAATGAAACAAATAATGTCAGAACAACAGTGAATTTGAAGAAATGTGTAATTAAAGCAAAAGAGTTGCTAAACTAAGTCAACTGAGATTAGTCTTCTATTAAACTCTATAATATATTACTAGTGCCGTCACCTTAAACTTAAATTCTGTACAAAATTAAAAAAGTTATCATTGATTTGATATCGAACCCCTCTTTCGCATTAAATTATTGCAGTACATGCCTGTCCACTCTTATTGATAGTAAGAGAGTTCTATCTAGATTTGGCTATATTTACCCGTGCTCTTTCGATCAAAATAAAATACCTTCCATTGCATTGACATTAGTGAAGGGCAACAGAGAAAATATAATTTATCGATAGTTTTTGCGAAAGAGGAGTTAAAAATGATTATTACGTATTATATAATAATAATAAATACTAGTTTGACATAATTGTTGTCTAATATTCTAGTGGTGGGTATAAGAGTCGAGACATTTATCCAATGTATTCTCGATCGAGCCTTGAGTTGAATTTTTTTAAAAGTATTTATAAAATTTTATAATGATTTGATATCTTTTATGTTTAATTAAGTAATTTATTTAACAGATGTTATAATATTAAATAAATTTAATTAACTCTAAGTATGAGAAAGACATTTATGCAGAATGTGTTAAAAATTAATTCTATATAATTTACAGATTGCTTATAATTTGAATTCTCTATCGGATAGAAATTGAAATGTCTCAGTCCATACCCACCTTATATTATATTCTAATCAAAGCTAATGCAGGTTTTGTCAAATAATTTGAACACATTTAATGTGAATAGAGTACAGCTTTTTAAAATTTATATATAGACTATTGTTTTGCATAACAAAGCAGATCATGTATTCTCTCATCTCTTTTAAAATATTTAATAATAAGTTGAAAGACAACAAAATTGCAATTCTTTGCAATTCTCTACACAGATATACCTCTGATTTATGAAAAATATAATGCATTTGTAAAAATAAATATAACATCAAAAGATAAAACTCACGATTAAAGTAGAAACATATCTCACATTTTATTTGATTTATTGTAAATGTTTTCTAAGTTTGAATAAAATAAACATTTTTTTCGTTAATATTGTGTAAATAGAAAAATTGAATGTTCTTTAAGGTATGACTTTTGGTTTTAGTTTATTAAAGTATAGTAAATAAAGTTTATAATTGGAATCAAATTATCTATTGGCCAAATGAAATCCAATAAATGTAATCATTTAAACGAAAATTTATGCAAAGGAATAACGGATGGCTTTCTATAAAAAGCGTACAAATAATACTATAGATAAGTTCACACATTTATGCAAACAGTTATTAAACAGTTATAAATAGCATTCATAATGAAAAATCTCTTGTAGTTCACAAGCGAGAGGTTAGAGAGAGATCTGGAGCTTAGAAAAAAGAGATACTCATCTAAATAAGTCAGAAAAAGTAAATTCTCTATTAATAGACGACACTTTCCTTTCGAGACATTATGCGCTTTAAAGTAGAGTTTTATTTACTCTTTTCAGTCTTTAGAGCTGAACGGAAACAAATCAATGCGAATAGACTGCAAATTACTTCGTTTAGGACCTGTTCCTCTCTATCAACTTATGAATGAACTTTTTTGTCTAATTGAAAATGTTGTGAAACTATTCTCCTCTCCATTCAACTCATTAGTGGACTATGAAGAATACCAGTGCTCTATCTTTCAGCACTTATCCGGGAAGAAATCAGTTCAATAATGGAAACCACAGTCTATTAAGACAGTATAAGAACCAGAGTTGGGCCACTTCTAAATTTAATGCATTCCGCAAAAGTTGGATCGGATTTTTTGTCGATAAGGTATTCAATTACTGCTTTAGTCTAACTCTATTCGTCAATCATTGATATTCTGGTCTTATTTTACGATACGATTAAATCTGACGTATCATTGCTTAGACTAAGGATTCTAATGAATCTCATCGACTGTTATCACTCTATTAAACCATTCGTATAATAAGTTGTGTCAATCAGTTTTCTTAAAGTATAACACATTTAATGCTATTATATCTGTTTTTTAAGAAATCTTTCAATACTTAAGCATTGCTTTAAGTAAACAAATTGAGAATACATTTATAAATAAAGAGTACAATAAACCACAAGTGCTCTGATTTATATATACTTAAGCTATAAATGCAATTTATATATGCAATGCATACGCATTTCATTAAAAGGTTTTTCAAAAGTTTAAAAAACTTAACCAAAAAGAATAAAATAAAACTAAATTAGAGGCAAAGAGAGCTCTGTTTTTAAATTTTTTCTTATTGTTTGTTAAAATTCTATTTATTATTCGTAATCTTTATATTTGGAATCTTTTCAAATCTCATATAAAGCATAGTATTCTTCTATTCTGTTATACAGTGCCTTAGAAGTCCAAAACGGGTCAATTTCAGATCGGTTTTGGCCTTTAGAAAGTCGGATTGGCCCGTATCGGATCTATAGCTCGACTAATTCTGCTAAATCTATAGCTCTCACGAAATCTGTTATTTTTCTAAGAATTTAGACAGAATTTCACAGAATATTTGAAAAACGGTGTCTTTGGCGCCTTTAAAATCTAAAAATTGCTCACTTTCTTCATCACAGGGGGATATTTCCGGTCATTTTTCGTAGACAGAGAGCATTTTGGCTATACCTTATTGTCCATTCCTAATTTTGATTTAACGTAATTTTGCATCTGAATAAAATTTTGACATAAGTAATATATAAATTCAGTATCGGACCGGGACCAATAATTTTTGAGTTCGGCCCAGACCGGATTGGATCGCTTTAGGAAAAGGTTGGGTCGGATCGGATCGTCTATTTTAGGCCCGATTTGGACCTCTATCTTGTCTTATGAAATGGTTTATGAAATAATTTTTTATATTCTTAAATAGAGTTTAAAACATAACTAACAAATAAACTCAGAATTTAATTAGTTTTGAAATTCTAATATATTTTTAAAAACAAAGTATATTCAAAGCGAACAAAATTAAGTTAATTGTAATAAGTATTGCAATTAATAGAAAGCTATGCAGAGATATAATCCAATTAATGACCATTTCTTGCAGTCGAAGATTAACAAACAGAGCGAATGGCAATACATAGACGGCGACACCTTCTATGGCCTCCAACACAGTGGGAGCCATAGTAGGCATATATTGACGGATGAGAACAGATTCGGCATTACTTTGAGGTCAGAACTCGTACAGCTCTGCAGTGTTTGCTCTTTTGATTGCTTTTCAATTAATTATTATATATTTTACTGAACTGATTGTCCAATAATTGATGTCATGTCCTCTCCATTGAGTGACGTAAGTGTTGACTCTCTTATAAACTCATTCAATACAATATAACTCTGTTTTCTATACAACAAAAGCCATTCAATCAATCGATTAATTCAATTATAAATTATTTAATACTTTATTAATATTTAATGTTTGTGTCAATCAATTAATCGCAAATCTATTGCTTAAACAATCACTAAATCTATAATATTGTCGTCGTTTTAGTGTTTGAAATGCTTTTAATTGTGTTTCCACTAATTATTGACTCATTTTCTCATTTAATTACTATTAATTAATTAATTAATTATTAATTAATTTTATTTTACAAATGTGTTTGAAATGCATTTCAAGACAATTAAGAAGTTTTATATTTAAATGTCTTTTATTTATACACTTTTAAAGACATAATAATAGTGTTATTGACTTTGACTGTCATTCGAGAGACTATTTATTTATTTATTTATCACTTAATTAGGAAACGATCGCTATTTTCTGCAAATTTCAATTGTAATACAGTTTTTGATTGAATGCCAATTATTTATTTGTTTTTTGTGTAAACTTTTGGCCAATATTTGGCTTTTGGTTCAATAAAATCCTGGATTTGTATATAAATTTCAATTTTAAATGTTTTTAAAGTTTTAAAAGAAATAAATTATTTCTTTTTTTTCTTATATTTTTATTTCAATCAAATGTTTTTGAATAGAGAAGAGAAACAGAAATATAAAAATAAATTGATTTATATTTACGATTGAATTGAGTTTTTTTATTATTATTTTATTTTTTTTATTTTATATACTTTGTATCGAAAAGTCAAGAGTTATTAACTTTTATAATAAAGTGAAGAAAAGAAAATATAATTTGATTTTTTTGATGATTTAATGATGTTTTTGTTGAATTTATTTGTTAATGGATTTGCGATCACTTTCATGCAGTCATTGATCCCAATATTTTTTCCTTATATAAAGTCTTTACTGAATTAGCATTTGTTAGCAATTAATTTATGATAATGTCATTCATTCGTCTTGTTTTTAGTACTCAATAAACATAACTTCATATAAACTCTGTTTATATATATTTCTGATGACAGCTATAACTATATTCTGTGCTTTCATTTAAGACTTTTTTAACCATTTTTTCTGAAACAAAGAGTTATGAATATTCACTTAAATTCAAGTTTTTTTCCTGACTTCTCATTAAATTCTGGGTTTATTCTCAATAATAAAAAGCATTTATAATATGAATTTTGTGAATGCATTTCAAATGTAAACTTAATTTGCGAATTGCAGTACTTTTCTGATGAGTTTAAATGATAGATGAAAATTATGAAATTTTATGCTAAATATTCCTTAGAAAATGAGATTTTAAAAATCTACTGAATCTTACTTTTAGTGCTTTAACTTTTTTTCGTATGTTTTAAAGCTTTAAATGAAATCATTTATTATTTGTATTTGACTTTCGTTTGTTTGAAATATACATCAAAACAATTATTGCTTTACTCTTGAAAGTCAAATATAAATCCGAATACAAATCCTAATTCAATGACTTTAAAACAAAATTAAAGAATTAAGTGTTTTGTTGAACTTAAAAAACTTTTTTCAGAAACATTTGACGTTTTCATGACAAACACCAATTATGTGTATATTTTGGCAATTATTATGTTTTTATTAATTAAATATAAAATAAATCCTCTATTTTTAAAATTATATTAGAATTTTGTGATATATTGTTAAAAAAATAAGTTGAGCTAAAGAATTGCGTTAAACGATAAATAAATATTAAACAGAATTACAGTAGTTTTGAAACTAAAAATGTTGAGAATCACTACTCAATGATTTGAAGGCCAAAATTGATTGGCGTTGGCTCTGAAGCAACAAAAACTGAAAGAACTCTTGCATTTCATAATACGAAATGAAGTTTTTTAGTTGAATTTTAGTGTTGGATGGAGTCGGAGATGTGGGAGTTCTCACAACTGGTTTCCAATACATAAAGAGGTTGTTTTAGAAGCCTGTTATGATCTGCCCAGTGCTCACTTTAATCATATTTGATTTCGTTACTCAACTCTACTCTACTCTCTATTCGTAAAACTTTTGAAAATTTTAAAATTCAAATATTTTTTCGTTTGTCTACAAAAACAGTAGGATTTTTAGTAGAGTTTTAAAAATGTTTTGATAGGCTTTTCTGATGACAGCCTCAGGCCTTTGAATCAGTGTTTTTCAGTTTTTTAAAATGTGATTTCTATTCAATGGTTATGTAATAATGCTTTTTTGGATTTGAATTTTGAAGTTTTATTCTTCCAAACAATGAACCAAAAATGTTATGTTTTGGTTAATATACTCTTTACTGGATTTTTGCTATTAAATCACCATTTGATTCAGTGTTTTCTTACATAACTGTGTGCTCTAACCGAATCGGTGTCCGCAATGCCAAAGTTGCCGATACTTAACTTGAATTGTTTCACGTGTTCTAATCAATTGCAGCGCACGTTTAGTTCGATGTATGCGCTGTCCATTGATTCCGGAATATATTCTAGTGATGAGAGGGCGACCACTAGTTTCTGGTACTTAAAAATGAATGGAAAAAACAATGCAATTAATCCATTGACTGTCGATCCGAACTATTTCTTCGAAGTCTTGAGGTTAGGATAAGAGTTGTTATAATTGGATGAGAAAACAGTTGACGGTTTCGATAAACTATTAATTGACAGATAATTAGTTAGTCTTTACTTTTTAATTAATCATTAGATTATTAGACGATAATTAGCTTTTAATAAAATATGTTTCGAACATCTCATCAGAATTGGGACACAACTAAATCAGAGCAAAGAACCTCTCCGTCCGTTTTGTTTTTGTCCTTTAATCTCAATAATTACTTGTTCTTCAATAGCTATCCTCAAAGACTTTCTTTAGGTCATTGAAAGGGAGGAAAATCGCTCATTTCGTTATCCAATCTCTTTCTCAATCCGATTAATATTTCTATTAATTGTTAAAATGTTTTTTAATACTTAAATTGTTATTTGTCTTCAAACGACAATTGTCTATAACTGTAATTCTCTTAACGTTAAGTGCATTGCATTCCAAACGATTTAATTATAAATAAAGTATTTTTAAATCAATTCAATCTTCAGTTACAATCTTAACCTCAAATTTTAAATTTAGATTTAAATTAATAGTTCAAAAAAATCATTTTATAAAATAAAAAAATAAAATATTATTATTATTATTATTTTTTTTTTTTTTTTGGTTAAATATTTCTATTTATTATGGATTCGTTATTAGGTTTAATCGTTTTTCTAATAAATTGATAATAAATGTTGTCTTTTTATAGTAACAAATTCAGTAAATTATATGACTAAACCTCAAATACAATCTCTTGAAGTACTATATATTCGGTAGAAAAAAAAACTATATTATGAGTCAAACTTTTTCCCCCTCTGGCCTTCATTTATTATAATAATACAGAAAAGGGTAGCATTTATTTTGATATTTAAACACATTTGTCTTGATTTTTATGATAGAAATCTATAAATTTTATCAGAACTGTAAGAATTAGAGCTTTTTATTTAAAACAACTCTTTTCTCATATAACTATCATTAGAAAGAAATTAATTATAAATACTTAATATTAATTGTTTTCTTCGCCTTTGGCTACTGAACTATTTTGAATAATTTTAGTATATTTTCAATTTTTGCTAATATCTTCCGCTCCTTTTTTTTAATTCAATTAAGTTAATTAATTTAATCTTTTTATCATTTTTTAGAATTTTCTCTTTTTATATACACATAATGTAATTAATCCTAATTTTTATTTATTATGTTTTGTTTTAAAAAAGATTTATACTTTTCTTTAGCCCTAATTTAAAATAATTTTTTGAAATTCTCTCATAATTGTCTAAATAACTCAATGAAATACCTTTGAGTATATTTCCTTCGAATTAATTACTTGAATGTCTTGTTTGAGACACAGTTTAGTTTATTTAAAGCGATGACAAATCGTATTATAATTTTAAAATCTTATTTAAAACTTCCGAAAACAAAATTGAATCATAAAAACTAGAGTTAAATACAGTCTTCCTCTTTAGATAATGACTATTATTATTATTATATACTTTATGGCAGACATTGAGAAAGAGAAAAATCCTTTAATACTTTTTAGAAACGATTGTTTATTATAAACTGATTATCTCTTGAGTTCACCTTTTATTTATCGATTGTTATGTTTTAATAGCTTTTTCTAATGCAATCAAATTAAACGTCACTCGTATTCATTCGGCGTATAATATCTTAATTTATTTCTCGATCACAAAACTTCTTAATTAATTCAGAAAATGTTCTCAAACTCTATCCTAACCTTAATTTTATTCAATAATTCAAAGTTGTTTTATCTGTTTTCTTCTCGGATATGATTTATGTTTTATTTTTTGAACACAACTAAAAGATTAATCCAAAACTAATAATTTTAAATTTAATTTTTTTCTCATCAACTCTTGAATACTAAATGTTTTAAAGACTAAAAAGTTATTCTTGAATTTCTATTTATTAGTGTTTATATGTCATTAATATATTTTACTAACTAAAGGCGAATTCCAACAAATTATAAGATTCTAATTCAATAAAATCTAATTTTATTGAATAAAATTGTTGTTTTTCCAAAATTGATATTGTATTAAATCACTATTAATTAGAAAATTTCACGTTTTTCTGCATTTAATTTACATCATTTTGAATATTTGAAGCAATAAAATTCAAATTCTCAAACTTGATATCAATTTAGTGTTTTTAGAAATGCAAACTTTTTTGACCAATACTTAACTTTTACGAGACTTATGGTTGAAAATTATTGACAATTAAAATGATTAATATATTTAAAATATTTGATTAATAAAATTGAATATTCATACAGTTTTTATCCCTTAATTATAAGACATTTATTTAAATTTTTAAATTTCTCAATACATAACTAATTAATTAGTAATCTATTTAACATTTATTTTAATTCTTTAGTTTTTTTCTGACATTAATTTATTTATCATTTTATTAATCATAAAGTGTTTGTCTCTTTCGAAACGATTTTCAAAATCTCGATTTTATTCTTTTAATATTTTATAATAAATACATTTTCTTTATTTCTTAACTTTTAATAATTATTTAGTCTTTAGATATATTATAAAAATAAAAATTAATTAATTCCAAACGAATTGATCGATATTTTGAAGTTTGATTCGACTTTTTATTAAATTGAATGAATGACACAATTGTTATACAATATTAATATTAATTGTATTCATTTCCACTAATATTAATCGCTCTTTTGGTTAATAGTATTGTTTCTATTATCGCAAACCAAATATAAGACTCGATAACAACAACAGTAAATTTGTTACAAAAGAAAGTCATATCAAAAGACAATCTCAAAGTGATTTACAAATCAAACAAATCTAAAATAAAACTGAATAATACACATATTCTATTGCAATCCAGTCTAACATTCGCCTGACTTTCTCCGACTATATTATAGTTTTATATTTTTTTCAAACCATAATAAGGAAATTATTTATTCGTCCGTCAAATGCGTGGGAATACAAGTCGTATTGCATTTTGAAATTTATTGCTTTCGATTGAATCGCTTCACTACTTGTTATCGAAAAATTTAATTTAAATTTATTAGAACTTAATTTACGAACTGTTTATTGCATTTATTGTCTGATAGGATGCAAAATGGAAACTTCATTACTTCAGACAATATTAATAATAATGAGTGTGCGATCACTACTCGCACTCCTAAATGTTCGTTTGCAGTCGACCAACACAGCGGAACAATGGATAAAATAGAGAAATCGACGTTTAAGGTGTACCTCACGAACGGCAACTGCAATATAGTTAAGAGCGGAGAAGTGACTGATGTTCGGGGAATCATAACTTTGCTCACTAGTCGACTGTCATCTGATTCAAGCAAAAGGTTCTATGAGAGCGCCTATGCTATCAGACTCAGCAATACTGTGAACACTGAGCAAAACAATTGGTTACATCCGGACACTCCTATGAATGAGGCCCTCGAAGAACACCAGTCACTCCTGGACACTGACTGGAGGTTTGTTTGATCAGATTCTCATTAAGACTTCAACACAAAGAGCATTGCATTAATTAAATCAAAATCTACAACAAAAACAAAAATTTGAACCAATTATTAACGGCTAATCACTTATCGTCTGTTTATTTAACTGCAAATAATTGCCGAAAGAAATGAAACAAAACTAAAAACTGTTTGATAGTAAACCTCATTCACGCAATACTTATTTAGTTTTTTTTCTTCAGATAAACTGTTTCACTGAACTCTCCGTTTGATTTAATTCATAAAAAATAATATTAGAAAATTCGCATACATTTAGTGAATACATAGTATGAGAAGAAGAAAAAAAGTTTTTTTTGATTAATGTTTAGATACCTTTGTTTCGATGCGAATACAGTATATAAAAGCCAAATGAGTTCAAGTTTACGAAACGCTTAGCTTTTAATGCAATTACTGTTTGAAACGATTTATCTTAAATAAAATGCATTTTTTCTTTTGACCCCTTTTGTCATTACAGATATGAATTGCGAATCAGATTTATTCCTTCGACTATAAACGATATGTTGGTTAAAGACAGAGTCACTTTTCATTATTTCTACGATCAGGTCTGACACATATTGACTGCATTTCTGAAATATTAATTAGAAGTTTAAAAGATTACATTTAATTAAATACAATCTCTCCGTTCCATCGATTATCACCACATTTCAGGTCAAAAATGATTATTTAAAACTCGAGACCCCTATTGACCACGAGATAGCCATTCAATTGTGTTGTCTAGAGATCAGGCGATTCTTCAAAGATATAACACAATTCGCTTTGGACAAGAAGTCCAACTTTGAATATCTTGAGAAAGACATCGGACTCCATAAGTTTGTTCCCTCAGCTCTTCTTACCTCAATCAAGGTTTGCATCAGACTATTCATAACGTGTGCTCTTTTTTGCTATGATATACTTCTTTCTCTATAACGACTAAATTCTTCACATATTCTATAATTAATTTGTTGGAAACATATTTTAAATTTTTGTTTTAAAACAACAATAATTGTCAAACATTTAACTCAAAATTTCTTTTTAATTCATTAATTTAAAGCACAAAACGTTAAGAAAATCAATTCAATCGCAATTCAAGAAAGTTTCCGCAATGAATGAAATCGATTGTATGATTAAATTCTTTGATTTAATTCATTCTTTTATTAAATTTAAAGAAGAAAAATTCAACTGTGCTTTAGGGGTGAGTCATATCATATTTGCGTTTCTGAATTGAGTTTTTATTAAAGCATTTCTTTTTAATTAAATGTCTGAACGCATAGACGGGTTGGAGTATTCCCGTTCAGTTAGTCATTGGATGTGATATTGGTATCGGTTATGTCACAGACAGGACAGGACCGGTAAAGTGTTTTATTTTCTCTTATTATTATCAAAGCATTGCATAAACTGTTGAGAAATATTTATGTGAAATTCATTGCCATTCCTATACCTCCTATGCCTGACAGCCCACACAAATGGCACACTTCCAGAGCGTTGAAAGCATTCACATCACAACCCAAGCTATCGAATCGAATGCAAACTCTTCGCCTAATTCTGCCACAAATCAGTCAAATAAATCAGTTCTTCAATTGAAAATTTCGGGTACAACTGAACTCCTGGCCATTACCTGTCCCTCAAACAATGTGGCAGAAAATATCGCTCATTTGATTGACGGTTATTGTCGTTTAGTAAATAACATAAACCAATCGTTTTGGGTTCGAAAAGGTATTAAAAACTTTTATGTCGTTTGAAGTTCTATAGGCATTGCTTTCGCCTATAATAACAGCTAAACAAACAAAATATAAAAAATACTTTATTTCTCAAATACTTTATTACTTTATCCAACAATTTATTTCATTCGAGTTATTGATTGCATTACTCACTCACTAATCGACTTAAATCTGATTTAAATATCAAATTTCTATTTACAAGTCTTTGCCACTAAATGGAAGTGCAATTGCAAAAACTGCCCTAAAGGTGATGTGTTGTCAGCTTTGCTTACTTTAGGCACAACTGTTTGTTTTGTCATTTTTTACAAAATATTTTATTTAATTTTCTTCAATATATGTCTGAAATTAGAATCAATTAAAACTGATTTTGTTTTTCAACTCAATAGATGTTATGTTTCCTAAAGTAAAACAAAACTCAAAAAAGAAGATAACGACTGAAAACGGGGACAAAGATTATGCGGAAATAGTAGACGACGGAGACTATTCAACCCCTGCCGGAAAGGATTATGAATTGTGTCGATTGAGATTAACTTTAGACGATATCATAGGTGAGGGACAGTTCGGTGACGTTTATAAGGGTTCCTATCGTACAAAAGACGACCAAATAATAGCTGTGGCCGTCAAGACCTGCAAAATAGAAAGTGAGGGCCATATGGGCGACAAGTTTCTGGAGGAGGCGTTCATTATGCAGCAGTTTGAGCACCCGCACATCATCAAACTGATCGGCGTTTGTTCCGATTCCCCGATTTGGATAGTCATGGAATTGGCCAAACACGGGGAGATGAGGGCTTTCCTCCAGAACAACAAACACAGATTCGATTTGGCCACTCTTGTACTCTATGCCTATCAACTCAGTACTGCTCTCTCATATTTAGAGAGCAAAAAGTTTGTGCACAGGGATATCGCGGCTCGAAATGTTCTGGTTTATTCGCACTATTGCGTCAAATTAGCCGACTTTGGACTTTCGCGTTGGGTCGAAGACCAGTGCTATTATAAGGCCAGTAAAGGAAAATTACCGGTAATTAAATTGACTTAATATTAGATTTTACTGACAAGTTGTTTGTTATTAATGTGGGATTAATTTGATATACAATTAATTGATACAATGAGATCAAATGGATGGCTCCGGAGTCTATCAACTTTAGACGATTCACCACAGCATCTGATGTCTGGATGTTTGCGGTTTGTTTGTGGGAAATATTAATGTTAGGAACGAAACCCTTTCAGGGCGTGAAAAATAATGATGTGATCGGAAAAATAGAAAATGGAGAGCGACTGCCATTACCTCTGAACTGTCCGCCAAGACTTTATAGTCTTATGTCTCAGTGTTGGGCTTATGAACCCTCGAAGAGACCCACTTTTAAAGACATAAAACAATTGTTATATGAAGTCTATTTAGAAGAGAAAACACAAATAGAAAGACGCGATAATAGAAGAGAAGTGCAATCTATGTCTTGGAGTTCTTCCGGATCTGATGAACCGCCACCTAAACCGTCGCGTTATTTAGTGGACAACCATTTAATGGAATCGAATCCTAACGTCGAGGCATATATTGTCGCTAATAATCCTGAGGTTGGATTTGATTTAATTTCTATAACTTCATTAAAAATGTTTATCAATTCATACAATCACTTCCTATCTGTTCTCTACTATTCAAACGATTATTTTAATTATAGAAACATTTGCCGTAATTATTAAAATCTCATCTCTAATAAAAATCTTTTATTATAAAAACTGCTTACATATAATCCTGTAATCGAAAAAAGTGTAAACATTTTTTCCGATTTTCATTAATAAACCCATTAATCGGAAATATATTTTTAAACACAGATGTGTTCATTAACTTCTAAATAAGCCATTTATTCTAAAATTTTGACTTAATTTTAATAAATATTTCCATAATTTTATTTATAATAAACTCATTTATCAAAACTCACTTATTATTGTTTTTTGCCGACTATAGTATCGAATTTTTGCTTTATTAACATTTTCAGCGTTTGACTAAACGGGCGCAGACATAAACGAGGCAAAGGCACGATTAATTCTGTTATAAGAAAATTACTTAGAATTTAGTTTATAAATTAGCCTATAATTAATCCATTGGCCACAACATTACATTTCCTAAACCACATTCATAATCATAAATAAACATCATTTTTTTGAAAGACTATTGTCATCTTTTTTTTTAATCACTGGTTAATTTTAGAATATTATTTTAATAATACTATGTTTGTAATTTATGAATTATGCTTGTACTATTTCCAGTTGGTCAAGTTGGGAATTCTTTTATATTGGGATTTTTGTCATATTTCGCTTACAACATATAGAATGCGTTTATAATACAATTTACATAATTTAAATATAAATCTAAGACTTTTGTTATTGTCAGACCTTTAAGATAAGAACAATCAAAACATTATATCTTGTTTTTTATTTAAACTCTTCATTTCATTTCGATCTCAATTTTTTGTTATTGTGCTATAAATATTAGTTTAAACTAATTTTCTAATCCAAACAATCAATAATTTGTGACAACTTTTTTATATAAACTTTTTTTGTGTCATTTGTTTTGTCGGAACACATATAGAGTTAATCTAATTATTTAATTCCATTAAATTCTACAATAAATCTCTTTATATTTATTTAAGAGTAAATGAAATGTTTTAACTATTTTTAGGTTTTGGCTCAACTGATGACAGAAAACGCTCATCTATTACCCCCCGCCTGGGCTTATAACGCACCCGCATCCCCATCCAATACATTTGCGGTAAATTCATTTCCTTAAATATGATTTATTTTAATCTTTTAACGATTAAATTGTTTGCTTAGAATATATTTCCTCTCCATTTGTGTTATTTTATAAGTTTATTAAATATTTATGCGAAATATGATTGAAATCAATTGTATTCCTGTATCTAAAAAAAAGTTTCTTAAGGTATTTCTTTCCATTGTTTTATTTTGATTTTAATATTAAGATTTAAAAAAATTCAAATTTTATTTTTTGTTCTGTATATCTTTGAAATATTATATAAATCTAAAATAGAATTCCACTTAAACTATAGGAAAGTTTATTTTGATTAGAAATCATCAAAGAATTTACAAATAGTTGCTTAAAACCCCCTGAATAGTCACTATAATAGTTACCAAAAAAACGACAAAATAAGTTAAAGTACTGGTAGTTATTTATTTTTTGTCAAAAATTTCATTGGTCCCGCTTCTGTATGTGGACTGCACCCCCCTGTGGGGGTCGATATTTTTGAAAAGCTTAAGGGATAAGGACTTGAGAGATACGGGTCTCGCATGCAACAAACAAGGGAGTCAGGAGGGGTGGGGGTTCAAATGTCCCATTGAAATAACATTATCACGAGTTTTGCATTTCATTTTGAATTTTAAATAAAAATAAGTTTCAAGTTTTATATTTTAAAGAAAACCACAAATAAACTCATTTTGAGCATTGCGAATTTTTTGGTGAATATTCTGTAAAATCATGGAAAAATAACATTTTCTCACATTCTTGCTAAATTCTGTTAAATTCTTACAGAATTAATCAAAATTCAATTAAATTACTTCATCTTAATTATATTCTGCAAGATAGCTCCTCCTGTCCATTTGGAAAAATTTGTGACCTCACAGGCCGGAATACCCCCCCCCTCTCTTGGCCAAAAATACCCCCTGAAATCTCTTCCTTTCCCCATCCCTGTTTCTAATAAATAAATTTACTAATAATATAGAATTCTGTGATCGACAAAATGAATTTTAGTTCATTAATTAATCTATTTGTAAAACATTAGAAATGTCTCATTTTCTACAAATCTATTGACAGAACTATTAGATTAAAAGATCTAAAAACACAAATACTTTCTATTTTCAAATTCAAATGACTTTCAAAACGCAATTACAATCAGGTCTTCACACTTATACCCACTTCTTGTTGGCTAAGAATAACTGAATTTTCTGAAATTCTAATTTAATATGAAATAGGAAAAATTCTTGAAATTACGTTATTTTAGTTTATGTCTTATATAACTAATTCAATAAATTAATTATAAGATGAGTTGTTGACTGTTTAACCCATTTAATGTCAAAACAGTGTCTTTTATTTTTCCAACTTATTTATTATATTCTCTGAATATAAGCCATTTATAGTACAAATCTAATGAAAACGAATTAAATATTATTTTCGGCTCATTATTATTGATTAAATTCAATTTCTTTAATAAGTTTGAAAAGAAATTAAGCAAAACTTTGAAATTTTTCAAATTATTAACTATTTTAGAGATTTTTAAATTCATATTAATAACAAAAAATTGTAATAATATTAAAATATAAGAATATTTCTTTAAAAATCTGATTTTAGATCATTTGGACAAAAATATAACTAATTTTCAGAAATTTTTTTTGAATCAAAGACAATTTTAAAATTCATTGCCACTGAACTCATCGATCATGTATTTGAAATTGAGTTCAAAAATTTGATTGATAATTTAATCTCAGTTCTCATCTCCAATTCAGCTAATATTAATATTAAGCACATGTAATATCAATACTTTTATTAAATTAAATCAGATTTAATGTTAAAAATTGAAAACTTAGATTTGAATTATCTCAAGAAATATAAAACTATTTATTGAATTTCATTATTACCGATAATCTGTGTTTAGTTATACTTTAGGGTCTAATGCAATAACAGAAATATCTATTTTTAAAAAATAATTTTGTTGATATTTTCTGTTAGAATTTAGTTTAAAAAGTTGTTTATTTTAGGCCTTTTTAAAAATTATCTGTTAATTGAGTTGTGATGTGTTTGTGCTTCCATTTGTTGCATATTTTCAATTTCAGGTCCAGAATATTCCAACAATAACAGACAGAAAAGAGAGTTCCTGTTCTACATCTAATACCACTACTTCTTCTTCTTCTACCACAGCCTCTGTCGCAGAAGCACAGGTGATAATCAGCTTTTAGTCTGTCCTTTGCATGAATTTAGTTTTTGGTTCTTATTTTGTTTGAGTTTTGTTGGATTTTCTGTTTCTTATCATTTATTTTCATTCAATCGGTTTTCAATTTATTTATTAATTTTCAATAAATTATATTTACTTTTGGTTTGCAATCAATTTTAAACCCAATTAGGAATTGGCAGAAAAGGCTGAATTTGAGAAACAATTGCTTGAAATAAGATTAAAACAACAAAAACAGGAATCAGAAGAAGACTCCAAATGGTTGGCTCACGAAGAGAAACAACTGTTGGCTTCTGTCAAACGAATGTCTTTATGTGATTCTGAATTAAATAACGAACAAATGTCTGCACCTATTAATCCAGTCGTCGAATACAGTAAGACTTGTATTGTTTGGACAACAAATTTGTTAATTTTATTTCTATTTGTTATGTATTTGCAAAGGCGTGCCATTAAATCATTCCAAACCCATAGCCAACGGGACCATCACTTCGAGTACTTTAAGCACATTAAGCAGTGTTTCCATTGGTTCGACGCCATTAGAGTCGTCGCCGACTGCAGACCTGAACCGAAGCGGTGATCACGTCTATCACTACACTATGAATGTGGTCAATGCCGTTCGATCGTTACTACAGGGAGTTCAGGAGTCGAGGGTCGACCAGTATCTCGAGTTAGTAAAGGTAATCAACCTTTAGTTCAATTCTCTGGTTTTTATTTTTGTTGAAAAACAACTTTTTTTTACACTAAAATAAACTCTGATTACAGGCGGTGGGCATTGAGTTAAGGGGACTGTTAGCCAGTGTCGACGCACTCTTTCCTGAACTACCCCTTTGGTCGCACAGAGAAATCGAAATGACTCACAAAGTGTTGAGCAAAGATATGGCCGGTTTAGTACAGGCCATGAAATTAGCCCAACAGTACAGCGTCACTACTGTCGAGAGTGAGCATTGGGTCTGATTTGAGTGAAGAAGTATTGAAACATTAATTTAATTACAGGTGAATACAGGAAAGCAATGCTCGAATCGGCACATATTCTTGTGGTCAACTCAAAGAACTTATTAGACACTATAGATCAGGTCAGACTCAGAGTGGAGTCTATGTCACCCAACCGTTCATTACTAACTAAAGGCATAGAAGAAGAACCAAATGATGGAATAGACGAGTCATTGAGTGTTGAAATAACTTAAACTCACAATTAATTCAAAACTCATTTTTTATTGCATTTGAAAATAATAGTCATTTTTTAAGATTAAAATAATTATAAATTAATTTGAAATAATTGTCTCAATAATTGTTAATTTAAAAAATGAATATTTAATAACAAATTTTGTAAAATACGAGAAAATACTAACTTTTAAAACAAAATGATTGTAAATATAGTTTATTATAGAAAAGTGTAGACAAAAAAGACAATAAAATAATGCTCTTATTTAAACCCTATTTTAATACTGTAGAGAGAGTTAATTGTTATCAGAGGAGTGACTCCTCCTCTGCCACAGACGTGCCGTTAAGTGATCTGCAAATAAGTATTTTGTTTAGAAGCGACCAGTTTTATGAATACAGTATTATATAATAACTGTAGTTCTGTATTACCGGTACTCTTAATACTCAATACAGACATAAGAGCGGAGAAGTTGAGCACAAGAGTGAGTGAATCGCTTTGAATACTGTATTCACTTCTCTCTCGCATTCAGTCCTTATCTCATATCAGCTGACGATTCACTCAAACAATTCAATATTGGCTTACAATTGATTTTATGCTATGTTTTGGACACAAATTAACGATTTCGTCAAATACTCGACTCAATCGGTGTTCAGTTTAGAGTCAATAATAATAAATAATAATTTTTAAAAGTATCCAAAAATGTATTTATAATTGAATTGTTTTTAAAATATAATAAACGGATTAATAGTATTGAATGAAAGCCAATAAATAGTGGACTCATTGTCATTGAATGAGTTATGAGTTGTTTAACAAATTATCGCCAATTCGTGTATACAATGCCAAGAGTTATACGAATTAAATACCTATTATTGGTTCCCATTTTGTTCATTGGATTCATATCTTTCTATAAAATTAATTCACATTTTTCTAACTATAATTCGGTAATTATTAGCAATCATTTTGTTTTTATTTTAAATATTTTGCATTACTTTTATTAATTTTAGTTTCAATTGTTTTAATACAATATTTGGACACTAATTGAGTCAATAATTGATTGAAAGTTATATAGAGTTAGACATCAAAACAATAATTTAATTGAAATAATTGTTAATTCATATAAACCTATAATTAATTAATGTTTTGTTTAAATTAATATCAATTTGTTATATAAACTAAAGCCAAAGACAAAACCAATTGAAACAGAAAATTGACTTAAATTTTACAAATGATTTACTCTTTCATTGCACTCATATATGAAGTGATTTATAACAAAATAGAAAACAAATTAATTTTGAAAAAGTTATAAAAGCATTAAATTCTGATTGAATTCACAATTTGTTATATTATATCAAACAATAATTCATTTCTATATTCCCTTGAATTTCAAGTTTATGTTAGTTCCAAATGACTAGTTATGCGAATATTCAAAGGCTTTGATTATCAAAGTCTACAATATTTTTGAATAAACGACAATACATTTGATTAAAGTAATCAATAGATTAGCTGTCATTGAATAAAATCGCAATTTGTTAAGCATTTGAAAGTATTTTCCACTTAAATCTTAATCCTTGAATTTTTTTTCTCTAAATGTTATATTAATTGATAGGAAATAATATATGAAAACTAAATGTTTAAAAATGAACAAACATTTCAGTGGTTTTCTCATTAAATTTTGTTTATCATAAATATTGACGATATTATACATTAATTGTGAATTCAATCCATTTCTCACTATTTAATATTGTGTATAATACTGTAAATCTAGTTTATTTTGCTGATTAATTTTGACAAATCTAAGTGTATGGGTGGGGATGGAGGTGTAGACCTGGGTATATGTCAAGGATATTTGTTTCAAATTCAAGGCTAAAGTTGTAAATGTTTCTAATTTGGGCCTAATTTTGAACAGGATATTTTCTCAATTATACTGTAATATCTTCCTCAATACCACCCCAAGTCTTGTAATCATTAACATAGTCTCAACTTTGAATGTTTGACTTTCATTACACTATTATACCGTAATTTAAATAAAATAGAATTGAAATGTTTTACAACATATTGTAATACATATCGTCAAACAATTTGAATTATTATTAAACAATTAAAAGTCTGTGTTATTTAATGCCTTTTATTATAGTCTATAACTCTATGTATACAATATTTCGCGCTTCAAAACATTTGTTTCTTTCATAGTTTGTTGAACTCAAATAAGTTGTTTCTTTAATTTTAATTTCTAAAGATGAGCGTAGGTTCCAATTGCAAGCAAACATAGCCTTAGCCAATCTGGTCTGAGAGTATTAAATTTATTATTGCTCAATCATTAAAGTACAGTTCGATTTTTTAATGGTTAATGTTGCATGTTATAATAGTTCTTGAAGGGTACGATATAATTAGTTTTAATATCCCGTGTAATCATTGCTAAATAAAATATTTCAACGCTTGTGATCGTATTATATTGTGGTCGAGGAGTAGGAAGAGTGGACAGGGGGTCCGCTCCTAATCGATGAATTAAATAAAACAAGAGTTTATTCA
>JAQFXN010000301.1:0-24568 GCA_034693365.1 Liacarus xylariae | reverse complement strand
GGGAGAGGGGAGGGAGAGAGAGGGGGGAGAGAGAAGGGGAGAGAGGGAGAGGGAGAGAGGGAGGGAGAGAGAATGGGGAGAGAGGGAGAGAGAGAGGGGGGAGAGAGAGATCACGTGATTGACGTTATCGTTCCCGAACTTCAGAGCTGTCACGACCTCTTCGGGAGAGAGGGGTTCTTGTGGTCCGGGACTACAAATTGAAATGCTGTCAATTAATAATATTTAGTTATCGTCTAATTGTTTTATAGATTTTGAAAGAAAATTAAACTATTCTGAAATCAATTGAACAATATAAAAACTTCCTAAAAACGACTTGTTATATACCCCTTAAAAGTATTTGGAGAAATTAAGCCAAAATCGTAATTTTCTCTAAATGTGGTCTTAATATTTTGTTAGACTGCAAAACATGAAGAGATTCTGGGTAATTCTTGTGAAACCTGTTTAAAATCTGACATACTGTATGACCAGAGATTATCCAACCCTAATGTACACATATAAAATAGGACTCTTAGAATATACACTAATTTGAATAGAAAAATTTGTTTTTATTAATAAATATAAGCTGCCGGACATTTTTCCCTACCCCTGCGTATGACTCATTGATACCTGACATATTATATAGAGGATATGTTTTATTTAATCTTTAATATGAAAAACAGCATAAACAAATGGATTTGAAATAGATATATTTTTCCAAATATATTTCATTCGTGTAAATTCTGTATAAATGGAATTACTCTACAAAATATTGATAATTGTCCAATTATCCCAAGAGGGATTTTTTAAATATCGAGTATTGTTGTGTATTCTATAATCAAAATTTACTCAAATATAATTGTTTAATTTAACAAAACTAGTTTTTAATTCTAAAACTGGTTTGTTGCATCTAAAAATCCGTTTTATCCATAATATCGCCATTTTCTGGTAATTTTACCGCATCTTTTATACCGTCAGAGGAATATGACGAAAAGATTACTATACGTCTACTTGCATTCCTAATGCAGTCGACAGAGCTTGCTAACACTGTTTATATCACCCACTTATTTTAGTTTAAATGCATACAATATTAATAAACTGTCAATCATAGACTTTTGATAAAAAATGTTATTTTGGTTAATTTTTCATAAAATATCTCTGACAATATTTACGAGGCATATGTCACTCTTGAACAACAGTACTGATATTAAGTTATAATTTATAAGCAATTTAATATTTAAAATTCAACTTACTTACAATGTATTTGAGAAGAATGACGATAAATCTGTATGTGCAAAATTGAGGTGCCCTAACAATCTTGTGATATTCTTCGAAGGTTAAATTTAAATCCATTTAAAAATCACCCAAAATGTATACTTTATAATAAAGATCATGTCTTTTGAAATATATTATGTTGAATCTGTTTCAATTATTTTAATTATCGTCCGTTTTTAACATGTTCAAAATAATCAATGTTAACATAGCCGTTGAATTGTATTTTACTATAAAGTTTACAAGACATTAGAAAGTAACCGGCTATAATTATAGCGGCTACTTCCGAATGTCTTGCATAGTAAATGCGAATTTCTTGAATATCTTCTCGTTTCAGATACTCTGCGATCGACTCTTACAATATGCTCTTATTTTAACAAAACACGTTATCAAAGATGCGTATTTAAACAATAAGCTATTAGTCAATAGTCTATCATTACATTTCTTATGTTTCAGATGTCTTAAAAGTGCTTTAACTGTTTACAGTGATTGACGTTTTATAGCTATTCCTTCTTCTCTGCATTCTTAACGTTTAGATATGAATAAGTCATTAAAAGCTCTCTTTAATTGTAAAGTTCTATTAAAAAATAACAAAACTAAGTTACAGAAGAATATAATGTTATAAAAATTTTAGACGTAATTCACTCGATCTAAAGTCCAATTATCTATCGATACATTTATACTGTAGTTCACCAGTATCCTGGACAAGCAATAATTGTAGTTATAGTTACTGTACCGGTTTAGGTTTATTAGTTTAGGCAAATTAAAATTTTTCAAAACTTTTCTATCAGTTGTGACATATTTTTACAAAAATGAATATAAACTCAGAATATAGTCTGTTTTAGTTTACGATTTATTTTTTAATGTGTTATTCATTTTTAATGATACAAAAATACTGTACAATTGTTTTTATAATATCTATTGTTTTCATTCAGTCAAAGGTGAATTTAAGTCTATTTTATTATTTTTCTAATAATACAAAAGCCAAATATGGATTAGTTTTAATATTCTTTAGACAATTATTATTGCATTGACGTTAACTCTGCTGTCAGTCAATGCACACCTTTAGAGTCACGTTTGACGAGTGAAGTATCGAATAGAGTGAAGCGATTGAATGTATTTTATATAATAATAATGTTTTGCAATTTTCTCAAATAATAGTGTATTTTCCCGAACAAACGAATAGTCGAAAGATTGACATCACTTTTGTTTATAACGCTTAACATCACTTGATTTGATTGATTCTAAGAATATCACAAAAAACACAAAAAACATCAAATGTTTTATAAGTGAAGGCCAGTTCTAAGCGCCCAAAGTTTGTTCGTAGAAACGATGGATTCCGGGATCTAATCCTCGGAATGATTTACAAATTGATAAGAATTGACAGGAATTTTTGAAATTTAAATTTAGTTCAATTAATTGAAAATAAAACATGAAATTATAACAGAATTGATATTCAACAAGCATCATCGCTTTTAAACAGTACCATATTTTCTAAATTAAACAAAATTGTTCATTATTTGCATTAATCAGCTTTGGATTAAATCAATTGATTGAATAGTTTACAAATATTTATTTTATCAGTAATTATGACGATTGTCAGTCAAATATAATAATATGAGATAAATAGTTGTCATCCTTTACGATACGATAAGTGTGTACTATAATTGAGTGCATATCTCATATTTAGAGACGTACTGTATATCAAAATTATTTGACCTAGTTTTCAAAGATGAGTGGAACAATCAAAAACATCTAGTCAAATGATTACTCAAAATTGTATTTTTTTTTATTTTATTGATAATTAAAATTTTTTAAGGTCTTATTTTTATTAGTTGTTATGTAAACCAATTATAAAACAATTTCTTATCAAAAGTTTTGGATCAGAAAATAGCAGGATTCTTTAAATCCCATTTAAATTCATTAAAATTCTACTGCTGCAGTGTATAAATTTAAATATACTCTAGCCTCCTTCTATTTTGGGGCTTTTTAAGCCCATTTCTAGATTCTTACACATATACTGTACATTTATAATGAATAACATTAACTAATTTAGTTGAGAAGTAAGAGTTGAGTTGGAGTTTAGAATCTTTTATTTTATTTCACTATTCATAGAACTCGATTTGTAATAAGTTTTTTGGGTTAGGTTTAACATGTGATATATTTGCGAGAAGCTTAGTTAACAATTAGCAATATACCGTTAAACTTAATCATTTCATAGTATGGTGTGTTTACAAGCTAGTGATCCTGGATAACAGTCATTAACTTTAAATTATTTTTGAATGACAGTTAAATCCGATGAGACTCCCAATCAAGCGCTCTAAATGTCAGTTGAAAAGTATGTACTTATAATTTGGACAAAAACTCAATTAGGATTACTGAATGAATTGAATTAATTCTGATTCTTTTTAAAAATATTGTAGATACTATAAAAATCAGCATTCTTATATTGAATAATCGAGAGGTCATTCCGAAGTCTTCCTCATTTATTTTTGTTTTGATAGACTTTCAAATAGACATTAATTCGATAACTATTTTAATTTTAAAAATTAAATTATTAAAATTAATTTGTATTTTATTTTAATCAATTATTTCTAAACCAAAAAATAAGATTCAGTGCTTTTGACACTTTATCTTCTTTGCCAAAATAGATATAAATATAATCAAAATTTCTATTATAAATCTGAGAGAAATAAGCGATTCTTTCATTCGAAGTCTCTTTATATTTAAGATAATCTTCAAACCAATTATTACTTTCGATTACTTTTAAATTTGAAGGCAATCGAAGAAATTGTAATAGACTTTTAAATTGTTGAACAATTGATTGACAGATAAACACTTTGAAGATTATCTCCGAATTATTAAATCCATAATTCATTAGAATATAAATAAAATCTAAATAAAATTTTTTATAATCGTTAGAATTTATTTTGAATCTAAACGACTGTTTTGTATCCAAATATGTCTCTAATATCGAAACCATTATAACATTGACTGCAATTGAGTTGTTCTCAAAAATTTCTAAAACAATTCTTTTATTTTGTCCCAAAGTTTGTTCGCAAACAGTTTTAGAAGTTTTAAGAAATTTTTTGAAACATTTAATGCAAACATTCTGTAAGTCATTACAGGAACAGGTGATCGAAATATTCTTTAATTCAACTCTCTTTAGATTAACGAATGACTGTTCAATACTCTCCATATAATTGAAGGGCAAAACCATTTTTTTGCAATTAATTATTAGAATTTTTAATTGACTAGAAATTAATTTGTTTGTCAATCGATATTCTTGGCTTTGAAGGGGAAAAAAGTTGTGAACATTTAATTCTATTAAATTCTTTGCTTTTGATAAATGAATCAATTCATTGATACATATTTGACGGACTCTTAATCTTTTAATTTGTGGCAAATTATTGCATATAATAGACAAGATTTCATTGCCATTGATATTAGTGTCAATCCATGAATAGATGGTTAAGACTTCAATATTTTTTGTGTTTCCTTCGATTAATTGATTCATTATTTCTCTATTAATTGTCGATAAATGCAATTCTCGTATATTCTGTGAAATAAGTCGCAAAGCATTTAAAATCGATTCGTTTTTAAATGAATGAAAATAAATCGATTGTATTGATGACAACTCTAAAACACCCGACTCTGCGATACCATTAGTCCTATTATCGGAACAGAGTTCCAATCGCTTTAACTTCATATCGAATGCATTTTTAATTGCAATAAACTTTCTTTTATTCAGTAAAGGGATGCCATTGTATTCAATATCGATATAAAACTCTTTGACATTTGGAAAGGAGTCATAAATTCTTTGGCAAATATATTCATCCGTTTCCCATAAAATAATTCTAACAATTTTAAGATTTTTAAACTTTTCTACCAATTTGTAAAACTTTTTCTCTCTTTTAGTCTCGCATTTACTCGTGAATAGATTCGCATCGCATATAAAGCAAATGTTTTCAACCTTTTTAGTCGAAAAACTTGGTTTTTCTATAATTATTTCAATATATTTCTGTGATTTGAACAGTCTTTCCACACAATTATCAAATTGTTTTGTAGTGTTTTTGACATACATTTGGTCTTTTGTTGATAAATATGAAAGGATTTCCATCAGAACGTAATCATTCATTACATAAAAACTTTTGCTAAATAAATTCCTGTCCATCTTTTGAAATAAAATTTCACTTCTTTTTAAATCTCAAACCATTTATAAACCTTATAAATTCTCGAATATTTAAAAATTCCCCACAATATCTAATGTAAACTATCTATATCTCGAGCATATTTTAAAATAGATACTCATTTTACGACATATTATTGTTAAAAATAAGTATTAAATAAATATTGAATTAGATTTTGATTTCAACGCATAAAATAAAATTTGATTATAAAAACAAACTATAGATAAAATGGATCCATTGAAAGACGAAGGAAGACTTAAATGTCTTAAGAAAGTTATTAGTCATTTGTCTCTTGTGATTCTTGTTTTGGGTAAATATTCTTAAGTATAGAATACATTCGTATTTATTGTGAATCCAATGCATATTCCTTTACAGCATTTTATAATGTATTTATGGGATTGAGTGCTCATTTTTTCTACGAACAAAAGACACATTTAGTCATATTTGGAGGACTTTGTATTATGCAATTAATAGGAGCACCGATTGGTTTCTGTGCCATAAAATGTGGAAATCGGATATTATTTTGCATTTTAGTCGCAATTAATTTAGTTTGGATTATATCTGTTATAGTTTTGTATATCTATTATCTGCTAATAAGCAAATCCCCACAATTTAATCAAGAGATCGCACTTCATGTCGAGGCCTTCATCTTTATGGTGACATCCCTTACATTAGCCATCGTTTGCTTTCTGATGATGAAGAAGTTGAATATGATTAACTTAAGCCATCAAAAGCCTAAACCAAAATAAACTGATAAATACTTTAAATATATATTTTTTAATTTATTGAACGAAAAAATTTCCGAAAAGTTATGTTTTATTATTCAAAAGAGTAAAATTTACAAGATGAATATTTAAAGAATATAGTAGACCTCATACAGTAGTATTCTTTAAATATTATTTGATTAAAACAATTGAATTGGTTTTCAAATAAAGCGATTATTTCTAACTTATGTTTTATTTTATAACCCGTTTCTCGATTGTACTCTACAAATGAATTCTATTATAACTATTATTAAAATAAAAAAATAGACAAATTATATAATTATTTATTTTGCAGTTTATTTAATGTTTGTCTATCAAGAGGTCAGTTATATTCTGAATAATAAAATAGTTTCAATTCATTTATGAAGAATTAAATGCTTTAATCAAACAATAAATATCCATAACATTAGTTCCAGTGATTCCACTTTTAATAAACCAATTGCTATAAAAATCTTTGAAAAATTCATGTGAATTATGATTATTTAAGTCAATGTCTGATCGAATCAGTATTTGTTCGTTAGAATCGTTTTTTGGTATATTCTCTGCTATAACACCCGCAACATCTGTAGGGCCGTCCTGTCCATCAGTTCCGGCACATAAGAAATACAACTGTCTATTCGGTAAAGTGTTATATACGGCTCTATAAAAGGCGAGACACATCTCCTGACACCTACCGCCCACTCCTGTAACACAAATTGAAGATTTATAATAATTATTAAATAAGTTTTCAATTGAAATCATTTAACGACCGATATTAGTGTTCGTCATATCAACGGTGGTCTCTCCCCCTCCCATCCAACAAACGCCTCTATACTTCTTTAGGTCGTCTTCACTCTCTTTGAAGTCTAGTGCAATGCGGACCCAATCGTTAGCTACATCTCTGGCCTCTCCATTGACTGAATTGCCTAAATATACCACTTTATAGCCCAACCTATTGGCAGTATTTTGTGCCACATTTAGAGCAATTCTATTGTTTCCGATTATAATATTATCCAAACTATTATTAAACTCTGATTTGTAAGAATCCAATTGTTTGTCTTCCGATTCAATAATGCTTTTAATATTGTCCTTCAATTTAATATTTAGTTTATTCAGAATTTTGAGCGCTTCTGCTGAGGGTTTGCATGCATTAGATTTGTGGACAACAGTGGGTCCACTGGCTATCAGTTCTATTGGATCGTTGATTATATCACTTATAATAAATCCAATCATTTGCAGAGCATTGGGTGGTTCGACAGCTAATTGGGCTAACTTTCCGCACTTGACTTGACTCAGACATCTGCGAACACAATTCAATTGACCAATAGTTGCACCCGATTTCACTAATTGCGATATTAATGAGCATTTCTGGTCCAGTGTTATACCGGGTTTGGGCAGTGATAGCAGTGCTGATCCGCCGCCAGATATGAATGCGATAATCAATGGCTTAAGCCCTTTGGCATTACTTTCTGCAAATTTGGCGCTTTTTATCAAATTCACGATCTCCTGAGTAGTGTTTTGTGAGTCCAGGTCTGGCATATTATTGAGAGCACCCGTTCTGTACTCAACATTGTATTTGGCGAACAGTGGGTTATTGAGGTTCGAACCCATCGGAACACTCAATAGACCCCTATTTATGGACAACTGTTTGCAATTCACACAACCATTATATGTCTCGCACTGAATGAGAAACTCTTCGCACATATTCAGCACTGCTTTACCTAAAGTAGAGAATAAATACAGAATTAGAACCAAACTATTGATTGAGACAATGACTGTCCAAACCGGCGCCCAATATATAGATATCTCTGTTGTGAAGCCAAACCCTTTTCTCCACTTCTTGTGTCGAGTTTTTAATTAAGAGCTCATTGTCTTTCAGTTCAATAAAGCTTTTGATGAGTGAATTGGGTTTTACGGCATTCACTGAAGACTCGAATATTAATTTCAGATCATTTCTCACTGAAGAGGACATCACTGACCGATACATCGGCTTTGGTTTGGTTTGAAATACAATTTTAAACCCTTTAGAGTTTGACTCAAGAATTTGCAGTCATTTCACAAACCAATGACTGAACCAAATATTGCAGTCAAAGACTTAACGATTCAATCATTTATTTGATTTAAATTATGATAAAAACTATTTATTTATATAATTGTTTGCATTGTATGCCACAAATCCATTGATTGGCCAACACTTGTCAGAAGCGGTTCTTATAAATCGATTCCGACATCAGAACTGAAAACTTGTGTCTCAATTGATTGAATTCTTTGAACTATTTTACTGTAAAAATAAAACTTAAGAAATTGTTGTAAAATTCTGTATAATTTGCTATCAATTGGTTTATAATTAATAAAATAACGCAAAATTAATTTCAAAAACTTTATTAATTATTTAAAATTATTTCATAAAACTTATCCAATGTTTGACTCTTAAGTATTCAAATCATATATCGGTTTGAAATCTATAAATATATACAATATTTTATAATTAAATATTTTTATATAGCCTTTAATTTTTTCAGATGTTTTATGAATATTTGATATAAATTCAACTGAGGCTCAAACTGAATGAATGGAAGCACATGATAGTACATGTGCTCAACCTGTGGAATGTACTCGAGGGCATCGGACATCCGACTGTCATTAAGCTATTAGAATCCGGGTTACTATTCTTTACTATTCTCTTATTTATTGCTTTAATTTCTTAGAAAAATCACAAAAATTCAATCATTTTTGATGAATTGTCAAACAATTATTATTTTTAAAAAATAAACGATTTTATTTGCAATTTATTTCAATTAATATTTTGTTAAAAAAGTTTTAAAACTAATATATTGTTCTCATACTTAATAATAAAGAATAGAGAAAGTGATAAATTTACATTAAATAACTATAAGGTGCTCATAAACTACTTTAGTGTATAATTAAGAGGAACGGTTGGCCGACTCTTAAACCCCTAAACTATATTAATTTATGAGAAAGACTTTGTTTCAAATATTAACTTTTTTCAGCCTTCGAATGATTCTTCAATATTTTGAAAACATCTAATGAATAGATAGAGTATTGAGAAAACCACAGCTCAATAAAAACAAATCACATCTCAATGTCACACAAATTCATAGTTTGGATATACTTAGGAAGGTTTGTGTATCAAAAGGTTAGACAATTATACAGTTATATGAAAAAACAATTTTATAGCCTTAAAAGTATATTTTCGATAATTAATAATTTGTTGATTAGATTAGCGTTTATTACCTCAACGTTATTAGCCTTTCAATAGAGCTGTAACTAATTTGGGGAAACAATTGCTATAAAAAATATAATATACAGTAATAAAAGAATTTTAAAAATAAGAATAAATTGTTTCAAAAATAATTTTTCAAGAATTTCACAATAGTTGTAAATTTTATTCTTACAAATGCTCCCAAAAATATCAAATATTAATTAAAGTAGAATATAATAAAAGAAAAAGGAATAAAAGATTGAAAACTTTCACAATATTTTTGTTATACAGTATTCGAAGAAATTGTTGAAGAAAAACATTAATCTCAATGGCATTGAAATAAAGAAAAAACATTTTTCTCGCCTCGAGTTCTGAATTTTGTCAAACATTTAAGCGAAAAAGTAAGCAAAAGTTTTGGATTTAGGATCAAAGCCAAAAAAATTGTTTGATTAATATAGTGAACAAAATCAAAGTTTCTTAATCTTATACTTCTTTTATGTTTATTAACAGAAGGACATCAAGAAAACACAAATTAATTATTATTTATTCCGAAAACTTTTGCTAATTTTTTAAAGAAAATAATTAATTACTAAAATTGTATGTTTCATAAGATTTAGTGGAAAAAATTACGTTAATTCGATTGGATTAAGTTATATCGGTTTGTAAAGTTCAATATTCGTTTAATTGGCAGTAGGTTGAAGTGGTCGTCCTTGTGCTACTTTGATACTCTCCCATAACTAACTTATCTACGAGTCAATACAGTGTCTTCTATTCATTACTCTTGCCATTAGAGCACAGGTAGGACTTTAGTGAGAATTGCAACAAATGAAAGTGATTGAACTAAAAGACATTTCTCACTCTATTCTCAAAGCGTTTGGTTATAGCTTTGAGCCAAACCTCTCACTCACTTTCTCTTTTAGCTTTTTTTTCTAATAACTAGTCCCGCGTTTTATATAACATTTTGGTATTTCAAGTCAAAATCCTGTGGCCATAGTCAAGGACAGACAATAAAGTCAAGAAACTTATCGGTAATAGCGATACTTCACTCCTGCAATTGTATCCATACTATCCTCTGAGAGGGCTTTCGCCGATCCAACGGCTATGAGTGAGTCTACTGTATATGTGATGCTTACCTGTCAGTCAGCCCTCACATAATGTATGTGTCGCTATGTCTTGGGGTAAATGCATCAAAACATTCTTATTAGGGAACAGCACTCACACCAGTCATTCTCATTAATTAAAAAAGTAAAACTAAAAACTTTTTAAGATTTAAAGTTCTGAATTGAATAACAAGTAAATTGAATCGATATTTACACAAAACAATAATAGTGTATAAAACGTTTATTAATGAATACATAACTGCAATAGTTTTAGATTTTCAATCTTTAATTCTGAGAATTTCTTTTTTAAAACCTATTGATTTGATGGATAGATATTATCATTTGGGATGAATAAAAAAATTCGCGCCTCATTTTTAAGTTGAATATCTCTCGAACTCAGTTCAGTAGACATATAGAGATAGACGTAAACTATTTTAAAGGTTAATGTAATGTAAGGGCGAATGTACTGATGGTATTCAATGCACTTTTCTAGAAAAAAGAATAATAAAAAAGCAAAATATCTCAGAATTTGTAAATTAATTAAAAGAAATGCACAATTCATTGAATTTAAATGAAAGTTATAATTTTTTATAATAATTTCATATAAAAAGAAAAAGTTTTAAAGTTTTTTTTTCTAAATAAGAAAACTGATTCCAACGAAAGAATATAACGTTTTTACAGTCGATATTCACTAAAGTCTTTCACTAAACTGTTCATTCGATTACTTAACTATTTAACTAACGTAAAAGTACAGGTCTTTTCTTAGGGAAAGGAGATGTTTATGAAAGAGCGAAACTATGCTATCATTGATGAAAAGATATGAAAGAAAAAATATTCTAATAAAAGAATTTAAATAATTTCGAAATTAATAACTAAATTCAATTTAAACGTATGACTAACTATTAGGAAAGAGATTCTGTATATAACTTAATATATAATGTAATTAATTAATCATTAGAATGTAATATATGTCATGATTATTATGTCAAAAATAATCACTACTATCAGCAAACCTGAGGGGAAAAAGTGTTAACTCTTTGAAACCTTAACATAAATTAATTTTAAACATTTAATTCTTTATCGAGTTTTCCATATCTTTTTAACAGTAAAAAAAGTATACAAATTATCTTTATTTTAATTAAGGAATTATAATCAGTATTTCACAAATTTTCTATTTTATTAATAAAATCAAAAACTATTGCAAAGAATACTTTGGATAAAAATTTATTTCATTTCTCTAATTCGATGAATGTCTTATGACGTAAGTCTGTTTGAATGAAAGAGAGGCTGAGGTTTGGTAGGAAATATAGGCGGACACGTTCTCCAGACCACTCAGCTCTGCCTCTGCACAGTTAGCACTAAATCTACTAATCTGTCACATCTTCACGACTATAATACTTAGTGATACTGATAGTCACCATTTATAAGCATCTCTAACACCATATTCTAACAAAACTTATTTACTAATCATTGCGAACATGACTTTAGTCCATAGTTTTATTCAGTTTTTTATTTGGCTTTTAATTCTCGTCAATCAATTCAACGCTTCTCTGTCTAACATCGAGAACGGAGTCGAAAGATTTTGGTTTAATTATATAAATCAAACGTTGAATTTAATCGAAGAATCTCTTCATTTTGACAATCAATTGACGCAAAATAATGATTCAAAAGCTTGTGTTCAAAACTTTTTGCAACTCATCAGTGATGCGCGAAAAGGCGAGGGTTGGGCCAATCAAAGTAAGTAGTGATCCACTCTTTTTTATATTAATTTTTATTTAAAAACTTTCTATTAATTAATTTTTATAAATTGTTTAGAAGTTTATGAAATAAAAAGTGATAGAGTGGTGAAATTTTACGCCTTTTATTCATTAGGTTTCGTAAGTTTCAGATAAATTATGAAACTTTTGCTGCATTAAGAAAGTGATATCAATATTCTCATCGCTTTGAGTAGTTTTATAATATTATTCTATACTTTCAAAACTCAATTCTCGAGAGAATAATTGGAATAATTTTTATTTATTAGTCCAGAATTTAATTCTCGAATGTCATAAACGCAATTAAGCCCAAAGGTGTATTGAACACAATGTTTGACACCTGAGAACACATGCATTATATGCAATATTTTGTGAACATAGAGTGGAATAAGTGTTGGGGTGTTGTAAGCGCTCAACTTCTAAAGGCTTCACTTTCACTATATTCTCAGTGCTCTCATCTCCAGCTGAGATGATTACAATTGTCGGTCCGAACAGTATTGTAAAATATTTCCAAATATAGTAACGACAAACCCATAAGTATTCTATAGGAGAGATCGAGAGTATTATTTCGAATAAACCCAATGACATTTTGTAAATTACATGTCTATCGGCATTTCAATGCTTATTAGACTTTAAACCTGATTTATAGTAGACGTTTGGCCGACTCTCTAATTATGTATTGGCAGTCATTAAGCTTCTAATTATGACCTGTGCTATAGAATAGGCCAAATGCAAAGCAATAATAGCTTTAACTGGAATTATATATATTTTTTCAATGCTATCCGACATTGAACTGTGGAAAGCAAGAGAACTGTGCGTTAGTTTAGTTATTTGTAAACAACTTTTATTAAAAACTTTCCTCAATTCTCGACAATCATAACTGATTTGTCAATTGTGTTCAATTGTGTTGTATTGACGTAACTCAACATAACATCAATAATAAGCAAAACAGTGAAGAGTAAACAACAAACAGATGTTTGTTGCAATCGTTTGCTGACCATTGTATCCTTGCATCGGTGCTCTATGTGTTGGGTTTGGGTCATTCCTCTCCCACGTCCGCTCTCTGAACTTTGGTCTTAGATCTCAGTGAATAAAAAATGAGTAATACTTTATTATGTATTATAGACATGTTTTATAATAACAAAACTTTTATAATACAGAGTATAGAACTACAGGTACTTAAGCTCACTGTATGTCTACAACTTCTCCTTCGAGTAAATCTGTATAAAAGTTATGCCATATATTGCATATAATATTGACACAGTTTTAGTCCTCCACTACTTCACTTCACTTTAGGTCGATGACCAACCAGTGCGCCCACAGTTAGATGTTTTGCTCCTGACTGGAGGCCCATCGGCTACTCTATAATTTACTCCATGAGAATTTCATTCACTTATATATAATGCCTTTTCCACTGTCTGTGCCTTTTTCGACAAAATTTTCCTTTTTTATCAGGAAAAATGAGAACTCTATTGATTTCTAATTCATAAATAATTGGCCCAAAAACACAGTGAAAGTGAAAACAACTAAATATTAAGAAAGAATTAGTTCACAATTTCTAAATAATTGTATGAAATGAATGAAATAAAAAATTAATTTTATAAATATTTTTAATGATTTCCTAAACATCAAATCTCTTTTGATAATCAGTAGAAGCGATGAAGAATATGAATGTTTAGAATTTATAAAATGTCAAAAAATTTTACTTTTATGCCTTGAATTTAAAAGATATTTTGTTATATTAGTGAAGGAAATCAAGCAGGGGTTGCCAAGGTCAGCCGAGTCAGAATTTAGTATGGGGTGGGGGTATTTTAGCAAGATCTTGGAAAAAGTGAGGAAAAAATCAAAATAAACCAAGGGGATAAAGGGAGGAGTAAGGTAAAAATTTGCCTTTGGCCGAAAATGTCCGGAGAGGTATTTGACAAGTGGGTCGAGTCAGGGGGTATTTAGACTATACCCTCGCCCTCTTGACAACCCTTGAAAACAAGTTTAGAAATCAATTTTTTTTCTGAATAAATATTGTTTATTGAGTCAAAAGTTAAGAAAAATCGGATGTTTTTATAAATTAAGAAAAACGCGATTATTATCTCTCGAATGAATCTAATTATCGATAAGTTTATTGAGAAAACATTTTTTCCACATTTTTTCTAAATTATGCAATGAATTAGTGTTTGGCAAACAGTCAATCAGTACTTAATTAGTGACTCAATGAAATCCTATTATAGTATAGGAATTCAGTAACACTTCTTTAACTTATATTTTTTGATGTCCTTCACTGTTGTTGTCCATCGAATCCAAAGTATTTATTTTTTAGGAACTCTTAATAAATTCAAGGCTATGAAGGGGTGAATGTTCTCAATTGGTTTTCATTTCTAATTAATCTCTAATTTCTTACTTTTTTTTGATAAAAAAAACTTTATTATATGTCGTAAAATGAAAAATGAGCTAAAAATTCTGAATGACATTGAAATTGAAAAAATCAGTCGATTTATAGAACAATTATTTGATTCAAAATAGACTCTCTAATCATTTCCTGTCCTGTTGCTGTTCTAGTATAGAAAATATTTTCTTGTCCTGTCCTGTTCCTGTTCTATAGAAAATATTTTCCTGATCGGTCCGGTTCCTGTCCCCTTAAAATATTTTCTTATTCTCTCTTGTCTTGTATTGTAATGTCTCATCTAGAGTACTAAACATGAATTTAACACTTGCAAATTATATTAAAGTCATAAGTGTCTGAAAAAATTGAAATTTTAAATTTTATTTATGAAAGTGTTCATTAGATTTTAAAATCCTGTCCTGGTATTTATGACAAATATATTTTCCTGTCCTGTTCTAGTATATAAAATATTTTCCTGTCCTGTTGCTGTACAGAAACAGGGAAAAACAGGAAAAACTTTAGGGAGTCTAATTCAAAACAAATTAAACTTAAAAAACATATAAATAAATATCTGATATCAAATCAACAAATAATTTACAGTTCATTTAATAAATTAATAAAAAAAAATAATAAATTAATTTATGATTAAAATAAAAAATTTAGTATAATTTTAAAAACACATAATTTTGCTGTTAATTGATATACAATTCAATATAATTTAAAAATAATTATTTGATTTAGTGGTCGATTCCATGGGTCGAATCAATTCTGGAGTCTTAAAAATGAGTCTCTCTTTTCTGGGACTCTATTCTGAATGTGTTGAAGCAAAAGGAGAGATTTTCTCAGGGAAATACTGTCTGGTTAATATTCATTTGCCTAAAATGAGTTCTGATTTTTTTGAGGTAAGAAAAACAAATTCAAATTTATTTTTTAATTATTAAATTAAACATAATTTTTATAGAAATTAACAAATTTGAGACAGGATGTTTTATCAAAGATCCCAATAAAGATGGGAACGTGTGTCCCGTCTTCGTGTTCTGTGCCAGAAGTCACCACAATATTCAATAGAAGTGAGTTTTGGCATTAATTCATAATTATATCCTTCGGTTGCGATTGTAGTGCAAAAAACTGTTGAATTCAATGCTTTTATAGCTTTTAGGGATTAGCTGTTCGTATCCTTAAATGACTCTTTCGTGCAAATCATCAATTTTTGTCAAAATCCAAGTGCTCTTAAATCACAGCCCAATTCTGTTGTGTAGTTAAAACATATTTATTTCTTATTATTCAAATTGAATTAATGTTTATGTTATTTGAATCGAAATCTAATTTTCAGTTTCTTCACTACTTATTAATGATTCGAGTGTTTCTATAATTAAATGCTATCAAAAAACTGATCAAATCATTGAAACTGACATCTCATCAATTGTCGTAATGTATGTTAAGTTTATAATAGAAATTCAATTTTTATGATAGAATTTCTGATTAAATATGTTTCTATTAAACCATTCAGATGTGTGTTTGCACTGATTCTTCTATTGTTAATTGTGGGCACTCTTTGTGATCACATCCAACGTGAGAATCACTCCCAAATGGAACTGTTATATCAAAGTTCGAGTATTGAGTCTCGAAAATCACAGAATTCTTTTGAATCCTATGAGAAAAACTCGAAACCAATTCTTTTGGAGATTTTAATATCGTTTTCACTTAAAACAAATGCGAAGAAAATTTTGGACACAAAAAGCGATAATTCAATACAAGTGTTTCATGGGATCAGAGTTTTGTCTATGATTTGGATAATAATTGGCCATTCCTTCTCATTCGCCTCTCAATGGATGAATTTTAGTGAGAAATTGTATTCAAATTTATTTAAATAATTAAATAATTGTTTTTTTACTTTAATTACAGGAAATCCTTTAGTGATTCGAGAAGTGCCTCAAAATATAATGAGTCAGATATTAGCGAACGGAACCTTCTCTGTCGACTGTTTCTTCTTTCTGAGGTATTTATATCTAATTTATATTAATTCTAAACTTATATTTTCGTCAGTTTTAATGATTTCACTATTATTTCAGTGGGTTTTTAGTTTCGTATTTGGTTTTGAAAGAAATGAGAAAAAGTGGCGGAAAATTGAATTTATGGCTCTTTTATATCCATCGCTACTTAAGAATGACCCCTACAATGATGGCAGTCATTGCATTTTGCGCTACTCTATTGCAATATTTAGGTTCCGGACCCCAATGGACTGACTCTATAACAATGTTTAATAGTTGGTGTCAGAAGAACTGGTGGATTAATAGCCTATATTTACATAATTTCATTGATACCCAAAATATGGTAATTGTTTTCATGAAATGTAAATTCAAAATAATGAAATATAAGTCCAGATACACACCATTTGATAGCAAATTACAGAAAGATTAAGTACAGAAATATTTTGTTTCAAATATTATATTTCAGATCCAATTATATCAAAAATGGTAAAAAAGTTCAAATGATTTTTTTGTTTCTAAATTCCAGTGTTTGGGTCATTCGTGGTATTCAGCGGTCGATATACAGCTATACCTAATCTCTCCAATAATTCTAATTCCGCTATATTTAAAACCAGTGCTCGGAATCACATTAGCTTTAGTTTTCCTGATTATTTCAATGGGAATAACAGGTTTCTTAACAATTGTCAACCACTTTCCTGCCGTTCCTTATTTTAATGACGTTATGTGAGTCTAAACTTTTAAATAATTTTACAATTGTATTAAATATTTGTCAATTTCAGAGCACAAGATGTTGTCGACCAATATTTTGGTTTGGTATACATCAAGCCTTACTGTCGAATCGGTCCCTATTTGATCGGTATTCTCTTGGCCTATGCTATCTATACATCTCAGGGCGATATCAAAATTAAAAAAGTATTTTAATTCAATACTCTATCAGTCATACGATTCTAAACGATATGTATTTGTTTTAGTTTTATTCCATTATGGGTTGGATTATATCCTGTTTTGTGAGTTTAGGCGTACTGTTCGCTATGTTCCCGGCCAACAATGGCAATGTACCCCCCGTAGAGATCGCAGCCATATATAGCTCCACTTCCAGAACCATTTGGGCATTAAGTTTGTCGTGGATTGTGTTCGCATGCATTACAGGCAACGGAGGAATTGTCAATAAGTTCTTGTCCTCTAAAGTATGGCTTCCTATTTCACGTCTGACTCATTGTGCATATTTGGTTCACCCGATAGTTATGGCCGTTCTTTATGGCAGTCGTGAAGACAGTTTCGATTTTTCAACTTATCTATTAGTAAGACATCCATACTTACGACACATAGAATTCAATTTTAATCTAAATTTCATTACAGATTTACTTCACAATAAGTCATATATTCATTACATATATGGTGTCATTCATCCTATCGTTATGTATAGAATCGCCGTTTATTGCAATTTCCAAGTTATTGATGACAAGAATGTCATGATTTTAGAGTCCACTAAAAAGGAGAGACTTTTTGAAACAAATACTTACTTTTAAACAATTATTTAATAATTCGCACAAATCATAACATTTAATCAAAATCAAAGACGAGAAGCGCCTAAACCTAAAAATATTAATACAAAAAAATAACGGATTTATTGACGAACAATGATCTCAACCAATGATCAAATTGTTGTAAAAAAAATCGACTCAAGAATATATTGGTATCAAAAGAAAAAATTCATACGCTGTTAAACAAGAACTTTGGGCCAAATTAGGTCACAGACAATGAGCTGTAGAGTTGAATCCAGTTTTGTATAAATTAATTAAAGACTTTTGTCTCTAAACTCAAAAGAAATTATTGAATTCTTACATAAAAATATGATTTGAGAAAAGAAGACAAAACCAAAACTTAAGCCAAATTTAATTTTCGATTCAATTACTTATTTGTATTTATTATCGATTCTATAAATAAATTATTTTTCGACTTTTATAATGTGTTTCTCTTCTTAACTCATTAATGATTAGACAACAGAAAGTCATTTTAATTTATTGTTTTGCAGTTATTTAAAAGTTATTTGTTTTGATAATTATATTACCGAATATTTGCGGACATTATATCCAATAAATATTTTGAACTTAAGTCGAGTAATGAAAGGAAGGTTTAGTCAATTGTAAAATACATTAATTAATGAATGAATGGATAATAATATCAATATATAGTAAAATAATAAAAATGACACAAATGTTAGATTGTTTTTCATGTAAGGAATGGCACATCACATATCTTACCGCACCATTAATTTGAGGTTTGGACTCATGACATGCTATAAAAGAAATTGTGTTTTTCCTCAAATCCTAAATAAATATTTTCGTTTATAAATACAAATAAAGAATTTTAAAGAAGATTCAAATTCAGAGAACATATAAAATAATAGAGAATGTGATTCATATATAAGCGTAATATAAAAGTCTTTTTAAAGCATTAAATCAATTAATATAATCAATAAATTAGTCAAAATATGTCATCAAATAGTGTTTTCTTTACTCAAAATACTACCAATTTTTCAACCGAATTCACAATTGAATCCAACCATTGAATGCGATGTCAACCAAATCGATGAAACAGAAAAGTATAGAGACGTAAAACTGGTTCGAGAGATGAGACTATTTGTGTTCAAAGTTATCATCAAATGATAAAATGGAGAGTAATATGAATTGAAAATACATTGGCATCACATAAGAACTGCAAAAATAGAAATGAATCGCATTTTTTTCATATAATTATACCTCAATTACAATCGAGATTTAGAAAGTTATGTATAAAAATTCAATAAAGTTTGCTATCAATTAATCAATCAATAAAGTCATTCATAAATTCTCATTTTTAAAGTTTAAATTCAAATAAAATTCAAAATATATTCTCATATAATATAAGACTCACTCCTCTATATAGCGATACTCACCGGCCGTTAACTCAAGAGATAATCTGAAAGAGTCTAATCAACTATTTATGTAAATATAGGAAATGTTTTTTTTAATAAACAAAACAATTTTTAAAATAAATCTCTCAAAAAATCAACTAAAGCTTTACCACTCAATCAGTTAATGCAATCGTTTCTTACCGTTAATTCATTGTTGGTTTGGGTTTGAGTTATAGTTCGAATAATTATAACCCGGATATGCGACTGCAGTCGGATTCCCCCCACTCTTGCTGTCAGAAGAATGATCTGAAGACTTGCTGTCGTCTCCAGACTATATCATAAAATTCCAAGCTTTAATCAAATAAAACAGTACACTATCGCCCATATCTACCTGTTTGGCGCCACCCTTAGCCATCATTTGTTCAATCATTTCCGCCTCCTTTACCATTCCATAAGCCCTATAATATTCTGCCCACTGTTGGTATAGATATTCCTGGTTTGCGCCGCCCTGTGATAGATCTGGCGGTTGTGCTCCCGAATTATCGGCAGATCCATTGCTAGAGTTGGATGTCATGGTCGGGGCTGAAGTGGTGGGAGCAGTTGGAGGGGCGGTTGCCTGTTGTGTCTGAGCGTAGTATTGGGCATAATATGCAGCCCAAGCGGCGTAATTCGCGTCTTGGCTTTTGGCTGAGGAGTGGGTGTAAAAAGATTTAAGTCAATCAATCAAACAATTATTAAGAGTTCGATAGAAATAGTGTTAAATCTATTGATATTATGGCACAGATTGACACCTAATTAGCAATACATACTAATTAAGCTCTAATTCTGCGCGAATTGACTCAAAGTATTTATTCAAGTAAGTGGGCTTTTAATAGCTTACGTTCTTCCTGTTGTGGGGCTTCTGATTGTTGCCAATACTGCGGCCATTGATGTTGTTGTTGCTGTTGGGCATCACTACCGGAGCAAACATTTTGTGTTAGAAGAAAAACAAACAATTTATTTGAAAAATCGCTTACTTATTATATGAAGGCATGGAAGGGGTGGCGTTTGAGGTACCGTTGACTCTGTCCATAATCAGCTGTTGGGCGTAATTTATTTTGTCCGGTTGTCCGCGAATTATAAAATATTTTTCGTCCGGATTTCCATTTCGGGTCACTTTCTCTAACTCTATATCACATCCGGACTGTTGTTTCAATTGCTTAATAGTCTCTCCTCCCCGTCCAATGACAGCACCAGTTCTATGTGCGGGAATAGCCATCCGAACCTCATCGCCGTCTCTGGGTTTGGGTCCTCCCCGTCCCTGCATTGCATTCTCCACAATCTCCTTAACCATATCGACCGCCCGGTTCACTGCATCGGGATTTCCGCCGATTTGACAGATTTTGTTGCCGTTTGGGTCCGATTTGGTTGTGTCGAACTGTACTTTACAACCGCTCTCCTGTTGTATTCGTCTTATAGTCTCTCCTCCTTTGCCGATAACTAACCCGATATACTGTGGCGGAACCGGCACTTCAACGTTATTCATGCGTTGTGTTCCGTAATCGTTAGTCATATTCTTATTAAAGGAGTTGGTCTTCAGCCGAACCGTTTCCAACTCCTTTTCGGTCAATAAGTCGTTCACCAGTTGTCGCGCGTAATCCACTTTATCCGGTAATCCAATTATACGCAACTGTTTGTCCGTTTCTGTCGCCTCATTAGTCTCTTGAAAGACAGTCATCTTCACGCCCGCCCTTTCCTGCAAATTGCGAATCATTTCCCCTCCCTTTCCAATAACATATCCCACTTTATTGCCCGGAATCATCATATCTAATGTCTTCTCGCCGTTCATTACTATTCCATTCGTATATCTTTGGTTTTTTGCCGGTTTGTTCTGTGTCTGGTGTTTCATAGCTGCCAATTGGGCACCGATTGCTATATGTGTTCAACAAATCGGTTAAATATAAATTCAGTGCAATTAAAGTAAGTGTACTTACGATCATTGAAAGCGGCCATACGTTTGTGATCGGGTGAGTGAACTGAATAGGGATTAACTTATCGTTAAATTAATTCAAATATAATTCATTTCAATTGGAGCTGTGATAAGATCTACTATCAAACGCTACTCATTGCACATGGAGTTAGTGTTAGCGAATTCTTATCATTGATTAATATTTTGCACGACTTTTAATCCATTAATTAAATAATTAATAGAAATAATAAAGTTATGCAATAATTCTAATAAAACTAATTTGTATATCAATGGCCAATACATACCCTCATCGAGTGGTCTTTTGCCGGATTGACCAGAAAATCCGGATCCCATTCCACCAGAAGAGGAAGTCGTTGAAGCATTGGAAGCACCGGAAGTGCCCGCCTGTGCAGCGATTTTCTTCGCCAACTATTATATTAAGGTTTAAAATAAATAAATGACCACTAATGGGGGATTGTGTACCTCTCGCGCCCTCTGCAACGCCTCCTGAAACGCCTGATTGGAAATCGCCTGTCCATTGCTCTCCATATTTGATTCCATACCTGTGCGCACATTAATTCAATAAAATCACAATTAATTCATTTGATATAACATAACATTCATTTATAATCAAAACTAACTTTAATTTAAAATAATTGAATCAATAAATCGATTATTTTTAAGAAAATTAAACAAAAAATTTGTACAAAAAAGAGGAGATTTTTGTCTAATAATGGAAACAATTGATTGAGTTTTCCATTGCTTTCTCATTGAGTACTAAATATGAATACAATAAACAACGCTTTGAAAGCAATACTAAATCCGACCCAACATTGGAATCGACTTGTGCTCAATTGCGAGAAAAGCTATTTTATGTCTCAAATGCGGTCAATACTTCACTCGCACTCCAAACGCAAACGTTATTCATAAGTGAGAGCACAGTATAAAGTGTTGAGTCGTTTGGCGAATAAGTCGAGCGGAGGACACGTGACTGACAGCCAATGATAAGGAGTGTATGACTGCGCCCACAATCTTGTGATAGATTTCAATATTAGGGTTGATATGAGAAGTGAATGAGTAGTGAATCACAACATAATGTTCTCACTATTTGTATATAAAATAGAAATGTTTTGACTCCAGAGTTGAATCAAATCTCAAATCAATTTAATCTCAAAAATGACTCTAAGCTTAAACTCTATTAACGATAGAAACAAACTGTTTATGAAGACCTTCTTGTTTGTGGCCATTCTTATCGGTCTCATCACTGGACCGGCCATTGCTTTATGGAAGGCATTAGTATTTGTGTTTGTTTTATATCTGATTACAGGCGGACATCGATTCGCGTATATCGTCGGCAGAACTGCCGGAAGAGATCTCAAGTGAGTATTGATTGCCTTCTCTTCACTAAGAGATTACTCCATTCGCTTAAATCCAATGTTTATATTAGTTATTCCCAACTCTTCTAATCCAATAGTGAATGCCATAACACCTGTGCTATACCTCACTCCACTCTAGGAGTGAATGCATTTAAATTCAAACTTCGATCGCTTTTCCCGCACTTTAATTGTGTTTAATATTGTTTGTATTTAATTATATCAACGATTGACTGCTTTTTGATATTTATCTTCATATGGTTTAAGAATTTGACTCATTTCTGGATATGTTGTCAAACGTTATTCAAAATTTTTGAGTTATTCTTATAAATTGATTCAATAGTTAGTATGAATTGAGTGTAAAGAATAAATTTTGAGATTTAAGTCTATCGGAAATACTGACCAAAAGTAGTGCAAACAATGGATTTAATGACAATAATTAACACTAATTGGCAAATGAGTTGATTATAGAGATTAAAAGTTGGAATTAAATGATCTGACAATTAGAAGACGTTTAACCCCCACTCCCTTTTACTACAATTAAATTCTCTCTAAAAGAGATGTAGATTAATGTGCTTTTAAATTCCTAAATCTAAACCCCTTCCACTAATTGTCCCAAATATACAATTATTCTAAACTTGACACCAATCCCATCGATTATAGAGTGGAGTAGGAAAGTGTGATTTGAGTTAAATTAAATGTTAAGTTATTTCGTTTTAGAGGAAAGTTTAGCTTAAATTACATAATTTGCTGATTGAATGGGTCGAGAGGTCGAAGCAATGCCGCTATCGATTGCAATAATTACTAAATTGCACTCAATTTTCTATTACTTTCTTTATTCCTCCAACTCTTACAAAATATTTTCAAATAATTGAAAAAAATTTCATTTATCTTACTTTCACACACTTTAAATAAGGGATGTCAGGCCAACATAGACAGGGATGGTGTCATATGCAATGCCAGATTGATATTCATATAAATAAAGTGCTTTAATTTCATTTTAACAGCGTTTGAATCGAAGGCTGATTTGGGTTAAAATTGATAATAAGACAGTGATTGGGAAAAAGTGAAAAAACCCTTTTATTCTTAGAGCACTCTGTCTTTAATAATGGAATTCTGTGCGCGAATGATATATAAAAAATGAGAATTTGATGTGCAGTTCACACAATTATGAAAAGCTACCAAGAATAAGTTTTATTACAACATTGAATGCAATATTTAATGTTTAGACAAACAAATTATTATTCAATTGAAAACTAATTATTAATATTAAACAAAACTACTTAAAAGCCTGGTTTAAATATTAAATTATTGTAAATTTGTTATGTATTATCAAGAAGAAGGATCTAATAGTGGACTGAAAGTAATCGAGTTTAGTTAAATAAATATCATTTTACAAAATCAATCTCTAAGTCTATTTTTAAACCTAGAGTATATTTTAAAAAGCTCTTTTGATTAAACTAATTAATTAGACATTGAATTTCTTTAATAATTTTAAGACAAGTCAAATTAACATAAATCAAGAATTTTTCTTAAAGAACCAAACTCGATATTGATTTCATACATTTATCCATCCTAGCAAGATATCAAGTTGATGGTCACATTTTATCAAAGGAAACCATAATCGTATCTGTTATATTTTTTGAGTAATAGATGTTTAAAGTTAGCACTTATAATGGCAGAGATAAGGCAAAAAATACATTTAAAAAATTAATTTAACACCGT
>JAQFXN010000300.1:0-24570 GCA_034693365.1 Liacarus xylariae | reverse complement strand
CTCGTGAACACACACCCGAACCCAACTCAAAAACATCCTTACCGTATAAGTAATCTACATAATAATTTTCAGATTTTGTTGCCCTAGGGGCGGGGGTTAAATTAATTTTTGAAAATCTGATTTTTGGTCTAATTTACCAGTAAATGAAATTTTCCAAAATTATTAACTCGAAAACTATAAGAGCAAAAAATATAGTTCCAATTTGAATCTTGTGTAGTTTTATGACCAATTTCTAATAGGATTTATAAAAGCCATATTTTCGACTTTCATAACACCCCTTTTGATTCTTGAAATATTGATACTTTTATTTGGATTTTTATGCATTATTGAATATTTTAAATTCTAACAATTGAGAGAGCTTAAGTGCTGATGAAAATTTGCAGTTTTTTCAATTTTAATCTATAAAAAGAACCAGATTCTGGTCACCAGAATAAGTAATCAAACAAAATAGGTGATAAATTGTGAAGATTAATTTCTCGGACATCTTATTGTCTAGCAAGTTTTATAGTATTCTATAGTCAATTAATCCCACAATGCATACATCGTCGGAAAGCCTATTTAATAGCATGTAAATTTCTGTTAAAATTATTTCTCCATTGTAATTAAGTGACCAGCGAGGCGGTGACGCCGACAGTAATAGTCAGACCTGTGTCATATACCGTTGGATTTGTTATGCCATAAGATTTCCAACGGTATACGCATGTATGTATTGTGGGGCTAATTCATTGTATAAGATTATAAAACTTGCTAGGTTATAAAATGTTACAGAATTTGTAATCTAGATTGTCGCATATTTTGGTTCTATTTATTGATTAAAATTGAAAAACAGCAAATTTTCATCAGCACTTGAGCTCTCAATTGTTAGAATTATGACTCAAGTTTAAAAAATTGTTCTCGATAAATAGTTATAATTTAACTAAGTTACAACAGTTTGTAAAAATATATAAACAGGGTTATTAATGTTTTCTTGACATAGGATGTGAGTACTGTCTGTATGAAAAATAGTAAAGCTGAGACAGAAAACAACAAGGTACAAGAAATTTCTAAGGTACATTTTGTAGCCCTATTATCCATTAGAATTGGATATAATTTTTACCCCCTTAACATATCTCATCTTTATTCTATCTTGTTGTTTTCTGCCTTAGCTTTAAAATATTTCGTACACTTAGTATATAACAACGGTATAGACCAGGCCTTAAATTTTTGAATGAAGAATGTAGACTTCTGTGTATATCATGAGTACGGTTTAAACTTTATTTAATAATTTAAAAGTTTGCTCATTAAGAAATTTATTTTTAGAATTATGTTTTTTAATATTTGTTCAAGTATTAAAGTATGCAAATTATTACTAATTATCGATTAGTAATTGAATATAAAAGTGAAAACTTATATAATATAAAAATTAAAGTTAAATTGTATGCTTTAAGCTGTTGAATATTAAGAAGTGAATAATATTGTCTCAATATTAATGAGTGATTAACTAAATAAGTTTGAAAAAATCACAATAATATCATTTTTGATAAACTTCTTTCTGAATAAACCTTTATATTATTAAATAAAGTTAAAACTGTACGCATGCTATACACAGTAGTCTAACGCAATGGAATCAATTATTCCCAAAATTTAACGACAGGTATAGACAAATACTGCAACTGCTATATAGTTTATTCTCTTTTCATGAATTCCCAATCCAAATCTTCAGTTATGATGGTTTAACTTTTGAAATTCAAATTATAAATAAATAATTTTTATGTATTTTTTTATATTGTAATATAAAAATTGTAATTTTGATCCATTAGAAAATTTTTATTTCCAAAAAAAACTACAATCTTAATGGAGATAGTTCATAATTTATAAACAATAATACACTTTGTACTGTACAAGAAATGGATATGCTAAGAAGTTTACTTAAGAATTAATGGTTCGTGATAGACATGGGATATTACGGCCAAAATAATCCTAGTTTTTGTCTAGCTTTAGGCCCCTCCTAGAGGTTTCAAACTTTTCAAAAAATGACATCGAAGGCCTCATATTTCCTTATTTGCACAGAATATACCATATTCTGTAAGAATAATTCATATTCTACAACAAATACTTCCTTATAAAATACCGTGAGTTGATCAATTGGGAATTGTTGTACTTGTTAATTAGGCTTATAAAATTGGGATGCCTAGTTTAATAGCATAAGGAATCTTGACTAGAAAATTTTAGCTTTCTCGAAATCGATTCACGGTATTTTTTTTATTCTGTAAAAAAGCATTAAAATGTTATGATAAGGGTCTGTTCAATTTGAAATTGTTCAGATAGAATTAGTAGATTTTAAATAAATGTCAAGTTTGCAAAGGTCATACTCCAAAGTGGTGGATTAGGAGCAGAGCTGATAAAGTAAATACGATTTTTGATAAAAATCTGACATTGAGTCAGACGAACTTATACTAACTCATAGATTATAATAGCGTTTGCATGACTTTGTCTGATACAGTGTCAGATTCTTATCAAAAATCGTATATACTTTATCAGCCCTGGTTAGGAGTGGATATAAAAGATGAGTTACATAAATATAAGTGAATGAGAATTAAGTTTGATTTTAAAATTTCACCAAAGTTTTTTTTTGTCCATCCTTATATTTGACTTTAACTCTTTACCATGGAAGTGGAAGGTCCAAAACGCCAGAGGAGCATTTTGGCTTTGCTCTCATGTTTTGAAATTTTCTCCAAATTTTTGCTTAAAGTTTAAGAGTATCTATTCATAGACGTAATATAACCACAAATTTTCTAGGGGTGTTCCGGGCTGGACCCTCCTTCCGCATTCCTGCATTTTACCCTTTCCTTACAATGTGTCTCACATAATGATTTAGCAAATGATTCATTTTTGTCTAAATGTTTTCATTGCAGACAAATATAAATTAAAATTAAGATATATTTTGTAAAATCAACTTTTTTACTATAAAAGTAAGTGTTATTATCAAAATTATTATCCATTAGTGAATTGCAAAATGAATTAATCATTTGGTAAAAGCTATCCGTTTTTACTGAAGAACATCTCAATTATATTAAATTTATGTATATTTTTAATTCTATTTCTATAGAAAACTATAATTAAGTTTCATTAAATAAAGAAAAGCTATTCAAACCCAAACTTGAACTCATAAATAAGTAAATATTAATTGTATGTAATAATGATAATGACATTAATAATAATAACCAAACATTATTTACTCTTTAGTGAAAAGAGAATTTCCAAAAGATTTTTTATTTATAATTTAATAACACAAATACTGCTAAAGAATTGTTAGATTCTTTCGATGAATTCAAATATTCAATATGAAGACAATTGAATGGCATGGCATGCATGAGAACTCTAGTAATGAATTCAAAATTTTACACAAATTATTCGAGTCATGAAAACATTGCTAATTCTTGCAATCATTTCAAAACAATCGTTAAACAGAACTGAATTTGAATTTAAACATTGCATTTCATATCCACCCAAACAATCTCTAAATTATTATATATTTAATACTCAAAACTTTTTTTAGGATAAATATAAATTTTATTAACTGTATTTATGAATATATTATTTGAATATATGAACTAATGAAATGTAAAGTACCGAATATTATGGGGAAAAAGATATGATTTGAATCAGAATATTCAATATTTAATCACATCCTTGTCTTCATTACAATGAAGGCTTTGAATTGATTAAAATTAAAGGCTTTTAGAAATGAAGGCTTTTTATTAAAAATTGATAACATATTAAATGGAAGTATTGAATAATATCTACTGTAAAAAATATTCTTATCAAACAATTTCAAAGTTTTTCTCAAATAATATTAGCGCTCCATTCAATTGAATGCAGTTTTCATTCATTGTGTTTATAAAATGGATTATAAAAACGTCTTTAATATAATTAAAATAATAAAATTCAACTCTTATGTGAAATAGTAATGATTTTATTGATGTTAAAAATTAGCCAAAGCTTTTCGACCAGTTCTTAGGTCTTCGTCAGGGCTTAAAATAATTTATAAAAGAGAAATATACATAACGGCAAAAATATAATATAATATAAACTTTAATATAAGTCTATAATATGAGTCTTTAATATAAATTAAGCACAATTGAAGTGATTAATTCGATGCTTTTGAAACAGTTTTGACAAATTCTTCTTAAAAAAAGTTAACTCATGAGTTAAACGATACAAATTGATGGAGTAGTTCAACCAAACCATACCATACCTGTTGTTGTGGTGATTCACGTTTTGCTTCTGAAACCGGTTTCAGCACTGACTTCACGATTGAGTAAGAAATATATATACACTCTATGAGAAAGTTTTTTTGTTATAAAAAATATTCAGATGCGCCAAATATGTTATTTACACTCCATCTGAAAATAAAAGATATTTTTTTAGATATTTTTAAAACAATAGTTTGAATTTCATTGAATTGTAATCAAAATTGTATTGAAACTGAGAGTTTTCCTCATTTTTTTTATCATTTATATAACCTATTGTTTTGAGAACCAAAACACCGATTATTCGAGAATTTTAAATATTCTTCAATTGTAAATAATTTTTATTTTTTTCTGCCATTCTTTTAATCAGGGCCAATTAAGGGTCAGAAATATACTTCAAAATTTTCTAAAATCTATGTAAGTTTGCAAAACTCACCTGGTTTGTTAGGAAGATTACCCCTAGTGATTAGGGATAAGTCTATACCCATTCTGATCAATAGATTCCTTGCATTCGAGAATCGTTAGGTAATTCTGATGACTCGTTACTGTAACTCATGTGCGATCATTACGTCGATTCTGTATTAATACAAATGAAAACCCAGAGTAGATATCAGATAATTATTCCGGAATTACTGTAAAATAGGATTTAAATAAATTTGATTGCATTTGAATGAATTAAAATTCAATGTATTTATCATTTGTATCTGTATTTTAATGATTGCGAATATAAATAATTTCCAAATCTTAGTTTTCATTGGTCTGCGAAATATTCTTAATGTTGACATTGAATTTTGATGACCTTTTGTTGCAACAATTTTCTCGCTTTCTATGATATAGACTGTGATAGAAGAGGCTGTACTTCGCGTGTAGTGCTTATTATGTGAGGTCGTCGTCCTGACAGCCGTCGCCACCACTTATGCAATCTCTAATATATACTTACATAGAGTTATTTTTTCATACCTTCTTTAATCACTTAAATTATTAATGTTTTTAAAAATATAACATTTTGACTCAAAATTTTTGAGACTTTTTAGAATTTTTACGAAAACATATTTAAATGTTTTAATTTGTTTTTTATAGCATTTATTTAATAATTTCTGAGTCTATCGATTGCTTCTATCTTATGATTGATTTGTACTGAAATAATGGAAATTCTTATCTAAAAAATTCGATGGACGGGAAGTTAGCCCCTAATGGTCTGAAAATATTTTATATCCTATTTCTTGAAATATACTGCAAAGGAATATAAAGCATAAATAATTTATAATAAAAGTTATTAAACGCTAAAGTCTAGACTTTTTTGAAGATAATGATTGGTTTGAGTCCTCGTTTAACGCTTAACACTAATTAGCCTTTTGTTAATCGATTCGATAGGAATAATGAGAATTCTCTATAATTATAACATTAATAATGAAATATTCAAAATAATATTATTATATAATAAAATTTAAATAATTCAATTCTGTAGAACTTTGTAAGTGTTTTGACTCAGCTTTTGATCATTTCTCAGATTATGTCTGTTCATTGCATTTGCAGTATATTTACTGTAAAACTCTATTGATTTGTGATTCTTAATGTTTGTAAGTCAGGCACAAATTTACATAACAAGAATAACTTAATTAAATAGAATTATCTTCCATGTACTCTTTTAGTTTATTCAATTTGAGCAAATATTTGCACAAGCTTATTCTTAGAAATAATTTATATTTTTGTAAAACCTGTTGATTTTGTCGGAAAAAACTGTCCATTTATAGGTTACAAGAAAGTTTCTTATTTGAAAATAAGATTTTCAATTATCAAAATGCTCAATCTACCCCTTTTAGCAATAGTTTTATCTAACTTTGGGCCTAAAGATTATCCTCAATTCAAATTTAGAAAGTTTTCAACTTTTTGACAAAATATTTTTTTTAATTTACTTAATTAAATTTGTTTTTAATGTTTGTTAATAAAGATAAAAAAATTTAAAATTTAATATTCCAGTGAATGATTGCTTCAAATGTTTAATTTTAGTTTTAATGAAAGCTTTACTCTTAAAATGTTATCTTTGTTACAATTTTTTGAATATAACTTATTTTAAGCCATTAAATGATATGCAGTGAAAATTATTTTTACCATAAATGTCATAAATCATTGAATACGTGTCACTAATTGTTAAAACTTTTGGTTTATTCAAAACACTATTTTTTAAGAATAAAACAAATTCGTTAAACTTTGAAACCAATCTAATCCATCAAAATTTAATTTATTCCAAACACCTGATATCGTTTCAGTTCCAATAATAAGTTTTCAAATCATAATCAAAAAGTCTAGAGATTATGGAAATCCATTGGAACTCAGTGTTCATTGAATATTCATTAGTATTTATTTTTATTATAGAAATAAAATATTTGAACTCTTCATTCTTTAGGCCATTAACTGTATTTTTGATGCGGAAATATTGTTGATATTTAAGAATTTTTAGTCATTTATAGAGAAAATCTTATTTGAAAAAAAATCACAAATGATTTCTGTATTTTAACTATTCTTAAACAACAACAATATATTTTAAAGTTCAAGAAATACTCGTGAGATTGACTTTTTATTTGTTCACTAATGCAATATTGAAATTGAATTTTTATAAGCCCTCATACACTCCACTCCACCGACAATCTCATGACAAATATTCAGCATTTGTTATGCGCCGGAAATTCTTGTTATATTCCTAAACAATTGATTATTACTTAAATATAATAAACAATTTAAATATGAAAAAAACATTATGCCTTTCGTTCGACACTCCACTCGACACAACCCAATGTTATTTTTCAATCGTTCACTAGTCTTAAACATTAAAAGGCGGTAAAAGTTCATAAATAATAATACTTTTTTTCTTGAATGCAATACTTGACACGAAATATGGGAAAGGAGTTTATAAAAGAAAAAATTGGAAATAAGAATAAAAAATTCTCTATAGATAACTGCAGTGAATATAACTTACATCAAGAAAAAAATACATTCAATGAATTGTATTGAATGACAAAAACAATGTGAACTGAATTGTATGCAAATATTCGTCTTTTGTCGCTATCAGTGGAAGATATTCTTTGCGATCACTTCATTCAATCACTTTTATTCCTAAAGAATTGAAACAAAAAGAAAGTATTTGATGTCAAGCATTGAAAGTATTTGAATTCCTTCCGGTTCATCAAATTTTATTCAATACTCTCTATATTTTTGTAATATTATAAGTGCATCGATAGGACAGAAGAGATGGCAAATCGAAAATATTGTCTTTTATTTAAATGAATATCAAAAGAGTTTTGACGCAATATATAAATGAAAATATTTTAAAAATATATTTTTATATAAGTATTAAAATATTCTTTTTAAAAGTTGATAAGATTTATCTTCTAATGCTTATGTTTATTACCAGTGCTTTTATGGTTAATTTTAATGAGCATTTCTATTAAAATATATTAGTGTTCGCTTCAATAATTTTGTTTTTCTGTTCAATTCGAGTGAATCAGTAAATAATTATCTGAATCTAAAGTTTTAGTTTAATATTATTATTTTTTCAAAAATATTTTATTGCTTTAATTTTACTTCTTTTGCGATTCCGTAAGTATTTGTTAATTAGAGAAAAGTTCAAAATTAAATTTTCATTCCATTTGGTAGTTCTCTATATTCTGTTATATTATATTAGAGAAAAAAATACATTAGAGATCACGACTCAGAATAAATAATAACTGGTATTAGCATTGCTAAATCAAGTTTTATCCTTTTTCTAATTCCTTTTTCCGAAATTTGTTTTCATTTCTCTAAAAAGAATCGATAAATTAACGCTTGAATCAAAAGAATTAATTTCATATTAACGAAGTATTATATGATTGTATTTAATTATTATTTATATCAATATTTATAAATTCTTATATTACTTTTTGCATAATTACTAATTAATTAGTAATTAACAATTATGAATTTAAACAAATTAAATAAAATATTTACTGTACATATTTACTACACAATTTCATCAGCTAATTTTTCTAACAAAATTAATTACTTTTAATTAACCAGGACAACTATGGGTATTTACTCTATTCTATCGACATATATAAAAATCAGGGAAGTCCAAGTTTGATGATACAAGACTGATATGACTGTTTTTCAGAACAGATAATAATAGAAATAGTTAGAATTTGATAATTTTCTGCTAGAATTATTAAGCTAATGTATTAGGGGTCTCTAAAAACATTCTATGCATATTTGGTGTTATTCCAGTGTGGACTTCCCTGGTTATGATTAATAATTAAATTTGTTAGAGCTGTTTTTTGGGTTCAATTATATTGACTTCCTTTATATAATTAAAAAAATTTCAAACTCATAGATCTTATTTATCACTAATTTATTCCATATTATATTATATTATATAAGTTATTCAAACATTTTATTGACATTTCATATGATTTACTTTTAAGAGTTTATAGAATATATCGATTGTTTTATATTTACAAATATTCTTCATAAATATAGATATTTTCCATATACAGTAATACATACTGTGATAGAAGCAATACATTCTTTTACCATAAATTTAAAAATGAATATTCTTGTTTTAAAAGATTTATTTATTTGTTTGAGTGCAATATTTCAAACCGAATGGTGAAATATTTGGTTAATTGGCAAAAATCTTGTTTGAAAAATTTTGTCAGAAATACCAATCAATGTTAACCTAAAAATTATTTATAGGATTTCTTAAATTAAAAGAAAAATAATTTCTCATAACTTCCTTATTATTTTTAACGATTCATCAATAACTTGTATTATCCTTAGAATATCAGAACATTTGTTTAGTTTTTTTTATATTATTTTTGTTATTTTTAATATATATTGCGAAACATGAATTGACTGTTCTTGAATTTAAATGACTCTTTCATTTGATGTTAATCTTGAAAACCGCTATTAATTTCAGTTTTGATGATTACATCCTTGAAGTAAACATGTTTTATGTTTGGTCACTTTTACAAATGAAAATTAATTCAAACACAATAATGAATATAAATTTCATGGCATGAGAAGATATAATTTTATTCATTACACCAATAGTCAGAGATGGTTAGAGAGGGTATGGTATGGCCCTGGGTATATTGAAACCGACACAGAGAATCACACATTTTATTTTCATTTATTCTTATATTACAAGTTATTAATTGCTTATAAACAATAGAAAAATGTAAATTGGTGACTATTTATGGCATGACGTTTATGATTATTTCAGTGCATTCAATGCAATTATTGAAGTTTATCATAAAATTCTGTGAAACTCTCTTTGAACGTGTGATTTAACCCCAACCCTATTCATTCAGTGACAAAATTTATATTTAAAAATATACCTTTAAGTCATTAATAACTCATTATATTATCTAAACTTCTCTGGCCATCAATAGACAGGAGTCATCAATGACTCATCTAATCATTTCTAAAATAACGTAATTTTATAAATATATTCAAGATTTAGTGAATCTTATTATTTGATATTTTTTTATAAATGAATTCTGAATATAAAATCGATTAAATTAAGTCCATAACTGAATTAAAAGCCTTTCATTTTTCACACAGCGTTTCAAATTTGAAATTATAATTCATTACATCATAAGTTAGCGTTTATTTCAAGAATTAACAGTAATTTTTATTTTCAATTTCCAAATCTTGTCCATCAGAAATCATTAAACATTAAATGGGTTTCTCTCATTTCGTTTAACTTCATAAATGTTTCCTTTGATTCATAATTCTATATAATATCTGTGAACAAACACAAAATGAGATTTTAAGATAAAAAACTTCCGTTCCTTTCAATCGAGAGTAAATTCTTTATTTCGCAGTTAAAGTATAACAGAATTGTTTATTTATTGAAAATAATTGCTGGATATCTGAAAAAGATTTTTTTACATTCATTTAATTAAAATAATTACAATTTGATTGATGAGACAGTGATTCTCTATCACTAAAAATTAATATAATAATCGCATAAAATATTTATCACATTTCTTGTCGTCTAAAACAAACTTATTTACGACTAAAACAATGAATGCATACATAACCAGCAGTTTGACGATCACAACCGCACCCTTACATTTGGCTAATTATTTTGTTGAAATATACTCTATTCTGTCATTTATTCAAACAGTCGTTTCATTAATTCCTATTAATTTAGTGTTCGCTTGAATTTTCAATAATTTATTTACTTCATTATACTGTAGTAAAGGAGAGCGTATTTTATTGTCAAGGGATACGGGAAGAGCTATTCTGAAAGTTTTTTCAAAATTATTGAAAACAATATTTGATATTGTTTATATTCAGTGATTTCCTTTACACCTCTCTTTAACACGTGACATGCACAAGTGTACAATATTTTGTATTTTAATATTGTACACTAGTGCATGTCACGTGTTAAAGACAGGCGTAAAGAAAGCCACTGTTTATATTTATACAGATTTTATTTCCTCTTTTATTGTAAAATATTTTTGAGTTAAAGTACCAGATTTAAATGAAAGTCCAAATTATTAAAGATGCTTTTACTAAAAAAAGACATTTGATTGAACGGAGCTGTAACTGTAAATATTCGATATTGTTCAGAGATGCGGAAGATGAGGTTGTTCGGGAACCCTTTAGTGACAAAATTGCTCTTTAAATGATTTCGGGTACCCTTACCCCCGTTATTGGGGAGGGGGGGGGGACCAATACAGAAACAGAATCAAAGGCGCTATTTTTCCAGAAAAAGAATATTTTGTAAAAAATAGTTAAATCCTGCTGAATTCTATTAAATTCATTGAAAATTCTGTCATTTAGTAATACTTACTACTGAACCATAATGCAGAATGGCTAATCTTTTAACAAAACACAGGATATTCGCATGACAATTTGTGGTGTGAAAATATTTTAATATTTCTGTTCAATTCTGTTGTTTATTATATTCTATATTCTATTATTCAGTGGTATTTTGAGAATAATTTTGCCTTAAAATTGAAATACACCTGAATGTATCTCCTAGACGAGCTTGATCATATCTGGTAACAGCGAAACAGTTAGAATTCAGTGCAAAAATTGCATGTTATATATTGACAACATACTGTTCATTTCTCATTGGCCATTCCAACTAATATATATTATTTATGCCATCGATTTATTGTCATATAAGCAATAAAAAACAGTTAATCAAATACAAGACACAACAAATTATATTTCAAACAAAACAATTGCTTTAGAAATTTGATTTAATCTCAAGCAAATAAATAATTTATAAATCTTTTTCCATATAAGAGCAGTATTATCTAAAATAATAACCTTATGTTTGGTTTAGAAGAAGAGAAGTTTTTGTAAATATTGATCTTTTCGTTAGGTTTTCTTAAATATGTATACAATAATTGATAGTATATTACTGTATAATTGAAATTACCTTAAATTTATTGCAAACTCTTTAAAAAAATCGAATAAAAGAAAATCAAGAAAATATTTGTGAAATGAAAAATAGAAAAAAAATTTTAATCCGAATCTTTGGGAGTCTTTTATAATGCTTTTATTGAATAAAGAGTTTTATTTAATGATTTATACTCTTTATAATTCTTTATATTCGAGCAGATATTTCTAAAATAATTTTCATGAGTTTGTCTTTACAAATGTATTTGAACCCGAAAACGCCTTTTCCTCTCTTCCCACTAACAGTATTGACATATTTAGGTTTTTTGTCATTCATTTAAAGCATATTCTAATCGCCAAATGCACTAAATTTTCTTTTGCTGTTACGCCCGGGAGTTAGTCTCCGGTTTCATCTCCTTTCAGATAGAAATCTATTTTTTTAATTTCAGTCAATTTTTTTATATTAACAAACGTTTGAATTATAATTTCGATCAGTCTTTTCAATGAATTATATAATAATTAGATTTATTATTAATTCTATTTATGTTTTAGAAGTTTTTTTGTATTTTATTTTATTTAATTATCTAATAATTAAATAAAATAAAAAGTTTTTGTTTTTAGCTTTTTTATGAAGAGTAGAATTTTAGAAATTAATCATTTCTTAATTTGAAATAAATGTGAAACAAAATTAAGAATATTTTCTGAAAATATTTAGAGATTTAGAACATTTGCAATGAAATAAAAGATAAATAATAAATAAAAAGAAAAAATCAAACATTAATTTGAATTTTTTTGTAACAATTTTGGCACAACTCTGTTTAGAATTGAAGGCAATAATACATAAGATATTAAACTTTATTTGATTTTGTGTGTGTGTTCTCTCTTCGTTTAAAAAGCGTCTAAATTAAAGTTTTTGATATAAAAAACTTTATTTTAGTTCAACGATCGCATGAATTGATTCTTTATAAAAAAATTTATTAGACTTTAAAATCATACTTTGTTTGTTACAAAGAGTTGCACTGAAAAGGCAGAAAAATATGATTGCCATAAACGTTATAAATCTTGTTCTAGTTAGAATTTTTCTTGTTAGTTTTTCCATTTTGCCCAGCTGACTGTACTTATTATTTAGAAAATTTTTTGGCCATGACAACTTAGCTTCTATGTTAATTTCTGGACTTTAATCCATTACACAAAAACCATTGAACTCATAAGTTTGCCTAAATAACATGAACATTTAGCATGATGAATGAGAGATAAATCGAGAAAAAGCTAACAACCAGAACAAAAGTTATAAAACTTCATCCGAAATTGTGCTTTCTACTTTTTCAGTATAACAAAGAGGGTTCCAGACATAACATAACAAAGTTCTGAATTATTAAACTTAAATTCTAAATATATGAGTGACTTATAGACTATAAGTTATAGTCTTAGAAAATAAAAAATAACTGAAAATCTCTTAAAATAAATTTGAATTAAATTATTAAAAGTCTTTTATAAACATATTTTCTATTTTCCACTTTATTTCTGTTATATTTTATAATAATTATATTTAAGATTAAATTCGACGATTGAAAACAATAAAAGAATCGTTTTTATAGCAATCACTACCGCATTATAAGAAAAATGAAATGAATTTATTATATTATTTCATGCGATATATTCTTCTCAATAAAAGATTAAAAATAATTTTGAGTTATTTCGCTCTACTTTTTTCAAACAAAATCTATTCAGAGATTAATGTTTAAAAATAAAACTCATTTATAAATTAAAATAATATCAGAGAAAATATTAAAAATGTTATTATTGGATATTCTTTAAGTTAAAGTGCATTTAGTTCTAACAATAGGGAATCGCACTGATTATAGACAAAGTGTAACATAGTTTTTAAAATGCACAGGTCATTTTTTTCTAAAAAAGTAGTCCCTCTTTGCCTTTTTTTCCCACATAAATGCCAAAAAATGGCCAAATCCTACAATTATTTTATTTTACTTTTATTACATCAGATCTGTTATTGCATTGATTTTGAAATAATTAAAAAAATTGCATCTTTTCCCTTGACTTTGTTTAGCTAAGGAAATGAGTTCAAAATACTGTAAAATATATTCAATAATTTACTATTTTTATTAGATTTGACATAAATTGCTTGATTGTTGTTTGATATACTCAGAATTGTCGAAATCATTTAACTTTGAATTAATGAGCGAACAATTCATTTGAGAACTAATCATAAGTTATATTCAATACTTCAAAAGCGACATAAAAACTATTTTTGTCAAAATGATTCGATACGCCATTCATTTATTAGTAGTTAAGTCTAAATATCAGTCCTTCCTCTCAACTATAGTATTACACATTTGTTTATTGATTCAAACTTTGATAATAATTATTCGTGAAATGATTTTTTGTTCAGATGTGCCGAATCAACATTTTTAGGCGTTAAATATTCTTGTTTTAGAGATTTGTAGGAAGAGTTTTGATTCTTGTTTTCTTATAATTTTCTATTCAATCAATACAATCGTATTAATCAATCAAGTTTTGCACATAAATGAACAAAAATTCAGTCCATTGTTCGACTTTATCTATAATTGAAAGTTGTGTTTAAGGATTTCATATTTACTTATATAACGTCTCAATTAAAGAGGTTTTCCATTATTTGTATACAAGTATTCATCGCTTAAACAGTTTTGTTATTCGCTTTGAATTAGAATCTGTTTCTCCTTATCTTGTTATTCATTAAAATCATCTATTCACCTAATATAACCAAGTTTATCCCAAATATGCTCAATTCAGTTGGTTCTCAACTTTCGACTTTTCCACGTATTTCCCTATAAATAATAATAATAGTGTTTGACTTCAAGTAAACCGAATACCATTGAAAAGTGAAAGTCGAAAGAAATTTTTAAAATTTCGTTCCGTTTCGACCACTTTATTCAGAAAAAGTGTAGTTTTTTTTGTCGTTACGTCTCAATGATTTTGTGGTTTTTGTGCTCTAAAATACTTATTATTGACTGCAATACTATTTTTCGTGAAACACAACATTCAGAAAAAGTAAAATAAAGAAACACTTTATCTGACGTATAATTTTTTGCCAATTCATCCCTGGCTTTGCTTTCAATTCAGTGTCTTTTTTCTGCTTTAACTATATCTCTAATAATCACTTATATTATCGTTTGGAGAGTTTTAATTAAAAATAAGAGGAGAACAAACTCAACGATAGTGTCAAATAAGAAGGTTAGACTCGAATAAAATAGTGGCCATTCATTGTTTGAAATTTATTGTTACTTCAAATAGAAGATCAATAGACTTATAATTCTGTAATTTTGTGTCTTTTTTAAGAATATAAATATATTGTATACATAAATATATTTCTGTTCTATTATAAGGACTTATAAATATTGAATATTATTGTTATTAAGAGTAATATAATATTTTAGTTGTGATGAAAATTCATGTTATTCCTGAGGAGAACCCGTTCCACTTTATGTTATCTTTAGTTATCATAGCTATGATTATTGTTAGTTAGTCTACATATCTCTTCTAAACGTCAACTTTTCTACTCTATATTCAAAGAGAAAATAATAGAAATATATATTTATTGATTATCGTTATCGGAAACTCCAAACCTTCTTCTTCTCCTCTATTGTTCAGACATTTCCGTCATTTTAATAGTGAATTAGATTAACAATAAAAAAGAAATATTAAATTCAAAGTACTTTTGTTTATTTGATTTATCTCTGTTTTGATTTTTAAAGCAATAACTCTTTGAAATTCATTATATACTACTAAATAGAGTAAACTATATATCAGACCATAATCTTAGCAAAGAATTATTGAATAGATTTTATAATGATTCTAATGTTTAAATCTATTTTTATAACAAAAATTAGAAATGATTTTAAATATTTATTGTTATACTTGTATGTCATGAAAGGCCAAATCTCACGATTATTATAATAATATTTAATTTTATTGTTCAGAAATTCCCGCAACAAATGCTTGAATAACACTTCATTAGTAAGAGTTAATTCTGGACTAAATGATGGAAATATTAGTGCTTATAAAAAATGGGTTAATGAGATCGCATTCATCCCAAGTAATGATGAGATCTTTCATATAAAATAAATTAAGACAAATATATTTTTAAGTTAGAATTTGATGCCTCTATTGATTGTGTTCTTACAATTCATATACAGTAAATTCTGTATTCAATTATTTTTATTTTAATAACTTTATTATTCGCTCCTATGAGTGAAAACTTTCATAAATCCAAAACAGCATTTTAAGACAGCATTTGGTATTTCTATTTTAGTTTAATATCACTTTTGCTATCAGACAATTGCAATCAATGATAACAATCAGTCGTGTATTCAATTATATGACAGATGAATGAAAACGAAAATAAAAGTTACATTTATTTCATGTATTCTTTAAACAACAGGAAAATCAGTTCAATTGTTTGAGCAATGAATAAATCAAAGCATTTAAATAACTAAACATTTAATACAATGATCTTTATTTAGTTTGTCTTTCTTTTCTTCAATTATAGGTCAGCACAGCATATGTGATGTTAAATATTAGGAGTCCATTGAATTCAATTAACTTAATTAATGTGCAATCATTGAGACTAAACAACAAATGATTCAGTACTTACTGCCCACACGAGCCTATAAGAGGCTCATATACTTTGTCTTTCTGTGGACGTGTGTCTGCTTTCTAGTGTTCCGTTTGGCCACTAATTACCAAAATGACGGTTCGATGGAGTACGCGGACGGACACGCGGCACAAGTCAGGGGTTTACTACAGAAGTTGCCATTAGACTACGCGTCCGGCTTTCTGGTCACTGTCACTACAGCCAAAGCTACCACTCCCAGCACTAGTCCAGACAGTGCCGGCGCTGCCAAAAAGTTCATGAATGTCGAGCCACAGGTAGATAACTCGCCCTCAATGAGTGAGAACGAGATATTGAATAAGTTGGCCAATGACTCGAACCTTCCGCTCACTTATTGGGCAAAAGTTAGAAAATCACAGAAACCGATAGCAAAGCAAACGATAAACAGCGGACCGAATAAGTCGTGTAAAGTCGAGTTCCCAAACCTCTACGAATTGGACTACAATAACATCTATTGGCAAAGAATGCCCACAACTAATGGCACCTATTATTTATATGGCGCCTATTTCGACGACCGGTGGAGAGGCGGACCCCTGGCTATGGTTCGAATCCTAGCAATGGTCGATAGGGTTAATCCCCCGCCGACGACATGCCAGCTATGGTTCGATAAGATACCAATGCCTATCATATCTCCGGCCACTTATGTCTACGGATGGTATAGCAAATGGGGTAACTATAGGGACGGACTGCTCCAGCCCTATATCATTACCTGCAAAATACCCCGAATTAAAGGGTTTCCAAAGAGTTTGGCACCCGATTCGGTGTCACTCGTGGAGGACAAGTGCAGTAAAGCGACAAACAATTTGAAAGTATATAATATACGACCGGAAGTTAAACAGGATTTTGCTGTTTGTGTCAAAGGACTTGACTTTTTGCACGAAGACCTAAGTGTGAGATTAGTTGAATGGATTGAATTGCTTAGGATTTTAGGGGCAAAAAAAGTTTTTCTTTATGACTTGGAATCGCATCCAAACATAACAAAAGTATTAAATTATTATCAGCAGCAGAATGTAGTGGACAAGAGTATTATTACACTCCCCGGCAATCAACCCAATCTGCCCGGCTTTAGGCACCTGTACTTGAAGAACAAATTGACTCATAAGCGTCAGAACGAACTGATCCCATATAACGACTGTTTGTACCGCAATCTCTACAGTTATGACTACTTAGCACTGCTGGACATCGATGAGATAATTATGCCGATCGCACACAACAACTGGTCTCAGCTGATGGCCGAAGTGCAAAAGGCGTCATTAGCCGAAAAGAACTATACCCGGGCCAGTTATAATGTCAGGAATGTCTACTTTCTCGATGATCTGGGAATAGGAGAGGAGCAGATGCAGCACATAGAGCACGAGCCGGGAATTCCGCGGTACCTCCATATGTTGCAACACGTGTACAGATCGCGCAACTATACCAAACCGGGTCAGTACGTCAAGTGTTTTCACAATACGGAACGAGTGGTCTCTCTTCACAATCATTTTCCCCTCAATTGTTTTGGTTCGTGTACTACATATTCGATTAGCACAGACTTAGCACATCTGCAACATTACCGCAAGGACTGTGTCGGACCGCTGAAGAATAGTTGCAAAGACTTTCGTGCCTACACTACACGCGACGCAACTATTTTCAAGTATAAGGAAGAGCTCATCAAAAGGACAACCGATGTGTTGAATAAACTCGGGTTCTTCTGATACAATACAATACATTCATAATTACGTATATTATTTAAAACAATTTCCAAATGATATTATATGAATGTATACATTAGTGCTCTTTATTATAGCAATTGATCGCAATTCACAAAACTTGTATATAATTAAGTCGAACTGAAATTAATTAAAGTCCTCTTTATTTTTCGTCTAAAACCCTATTTGAGTGAACAGAAAGAGACACTACTTATGAGGATATAATAAATTACATATCAAATGCGTTAATGACTCAAAATTTTAGTGATTCTCAGAATTTTGTCGAATAAAACGAATAAAAGACAGCAATTATTTAATATTATTATTATATATCAATAAAGTTCTAAACTGGAAAGCCTCGGGTCGTTATCCTCAACACCTTTATTTCAAAGTGCATGAGGCGGAGAGAAAAGACCAGAATCTGTGAATGTTGTGAAGGGTTGCAAATCTAAGGCCCAAACATTTCACTATAAAAATATAGACAAATAACTGGAGAGAGAAGAGAGAAGAGAGAAAAGAGAAGCAAAACATGAATTTTGAACGATTGACGACTGGTTTTTTTAAATGATTAAGAAAATGATGAAAATAACTGACTGAGCCGTACCTCAAGCCCTGGTATGCACTTCATTGACTGACATCAGCGAAATTCTGTCAGTTATGAACTCTTATAGAACTGAATGAAATACCCAAATGACTGAATGCGTGAATGTCCTCAACTGTTTGTCCGGATTTGAAATCAATTTTACTTAAGTTTCAATTAAACACAAAACACATACAAATAGTAATATCCGTATTGTATGCAACGGCTGTTAATCGAAATCTATTATACAGTATCTGTTGATTGATGTGATGACACTTTTAATTATAAATCAATACCGAAATATGGGATGTCTTTGATATATGGGATGTCATAAGAAACTATTCATGAGATCTATTTATACTGTTTTATACAGTTTTACTATTTTATGTTTAATTTATGTATAATTACTTAATTTTGCCAACACTTTGTCAAATCATTCATTTAATATAATATTTAATTTATTCCGTTCTATAACTTATACATTATATTAGTTAATGCACTAAACACTACAAAAACACTAAATTTGATCAGTAATTAAATCCAGTGTTGTTTTAGTGCTAATATATCGAAGTGTACTTAATTCAGATCTCTATGAATCTGTTGGTATAAATAAATTCAATTATATTATAAAATATTTCTTAAGTGGCATTAAAAACACTATCACATCCTCTCAACGCTTAGTCATATTAGCTATAAATGTATTTTTAAGTCACAATTTATTTTTCAACTAAATTTAAAAATGATGTTTTTTCACATAAGTTTTTAAATTAATTCAAAAATTTTGTCAAATTATGTTTAATTTAATCAATTGATAAAAACGATAAACACATATCGCGATAGCACTGAACAAATCAGAGAAAGATTTTATTCGAAGATATTTTTAAAATATCAGAAATGTATTAAAAGCTGTGATTATATATGTATTTCATGTTTATTTTCATTTTTAAATTACACTTTTTTATGTAAATTATTCATAATTCTCATCAAATAATTATTAAATAACAAGCTTTACATTCATTCGACTGAAGGGTTATTTCGATTTTCAATTTTATTATTAAATTATTCTTTTTATTAGTAATTTTGCAAACGTTTCAAAAATCGTTATAAAAATTTTAAATTAATTGCATTTAAAAAATGAATAAAATAAGTGATTCCTTAGTCCTGATCCCAATCGCCGCCTTGTTTTGGTGGTTTAGGTCCGCCGGCGGGTTTGGAGCATATGATTTGGTCGACTTGTAATATAGTGGTCGCAACATTTGTTGCGTATTTAATGCCCCAATACTTAGTTAAGTATAGATCATATATATTAGCTTCGATTGCGTCCACAATAGCCGCCACATCGCTGTCTATATTAATAGCAGTCGCACTCTTCCCCTCTTGATGTGAGGCAAGTAATAGAGATATTACTTCAGTTGATTTAATACCTGCGTTGTCCGCCAGTGCCACCGGAAGGCTCTGAAGAGCTTCTGCGAACTTTCCCACCGAATACTGTTCGAGTCCGGGCAGAGTCTCTGCGAACTGCGCTATACGTCGGGCCAACTCTATCTCTAAAGCGCCGCCGCCGGCAACCAGTCGTCCATCTCTGGTCAGTGCTTTAAATGTGTTGACTCCGTCATCGACTGCTCGTTCAATGTCATCCATTATATTATCGGTCGAACCTCTGATAACAATAGTAGAAATGCGGGTCTCCTTTGAGTTTTGTTCAAATAATACGACATTTGTTCCGCCGATTTCGTCAATAAATACTTTGTCGCAAAATCCGAGCTCCTCTTTCGTGGGGGCAATCAATTTGGTTAAAGGCGTGGCGTTAACTGTCTTTGAGAGACGTCTTATATCGAACTTCGAGTGTAAACGAACGGCCAATAAATTATATTTATTGCAGTAATGAAGAGCCAAATCACCGAACTTTCCGCCCGAAACCACTACTTTAGCGCCCGAATCGGCGATTGATTTGATCTGTGATTCCAACAAACTTTCTTCACCTCTACTGAAATTAACCAATTCATCCGCCGATTTGATGAGAACCGTTCCCTTTGTTTCCGTCGCCTGTGTGTCTATCGGACAGGTATAGACAGCTATCTTTGCCGACTCAGCCGAAACCACGTCTCCCTCGACCTGTGGTCATAGAATCAAATATTAAGTAAAGGAAAGCATTTAGTAATCATTCAAATGAATACCAATTTTTTAAAGACCATTCCCTGAACCACTTCAGACTTGTCGATACCCGAACCGAGTATTTTACAAATGCGGATATTGTCCACATTGAAAGATGAGTCTTTGACCACTACTGAAATACATGCTTTGGCTATCAGTTCCGAAAGAAAATCTTCGTTTCCGTATTGTTTAGACATAACTGAAGATCGAATCGCTTTCGAGACTTCACTCAAATTCTTAATGTCTTTCACCTCATGAACACTGAGTTCGGGCAGAATCTCATCCAACACTTTAATGGCCGCCAATTCGTATCCGTCGATGATTTCGGTTGGTTTAAGACCCAAATGAATCAATTCCTGTGCGTTTTCCAGTAGAGAACCGGCCAATAGTACCACAAAATTAGTTCCGTCGCCGACCTATACGTGGATTCAATACAATTAGAAAACAATCAATTGATCGGATGAGACAAAGGCAGACCTCGTGCTCCATCATCTGCGAGGCCTGAATCACCATTCGAGCCGTCGGGTGCTGTACTTCCATTTCCCGTATGATTGTGGCCGCGTCTGAGGTGACGAACAGTTTCTCCAAATGATTTATAATCATTTTGTTGAGTCCTTTGGGTCCGTAAGCGGTCTTAAGAGTGTTGGACAGTTCGACACAGGCCTCGATATTCCTGAGCACCGCCTCCTCCAGACCAGAGAAATAACGGGTGCCCTCTTTCAACATTTGGCTAAAGCCGGGAGCTTTCGGTACGGATAGAGCCATTGGTTTGATTGGATTAAATCAATTAATTGACACAAAAGGCGATTAAAATTAAGTTTATTTTATTGTTTTCACAAATAAGGCGTGCATTCAATGCATTCAATGAATCGCAAACTTTATATAAATTACGTCCAAATAATGTCGTTATTTATGAAATTAAATGCATTTTTTTGCTAACTTTTAAACCAAAATACAGTACTTTTTATTTTAATTAAATTAATTTACATTTAAATCATATATTAGTTGTTTATATAATTATGTTTTTTGTAATTCATTTCATTTGATTCAATAGTTTTACACAAAAATGCGATTTTAGTCCAGAATTAAAGGCATTGAAAGGTATGAAAAGTGATTTGACTTTGGATTCACTTCAGACTCGACTCATATCTGTTGACAATCGATGTGTTGACAGATATTTGTTAACACATTGTATTGCAGTTGTGGTCACATTGGCTCAGGTGTTGGGATGGAGTGAATGGCCATGACTTTGCACAGTGACCACCAATTAAGTGATGGCTCGTATAGACAAGTGGTGGCCAAGCAATGGCATCATTAGAGGACATGTATAGCGCCGCCAATGATGTTGTGCTGCTGTGATGGCCATTGACCTCATCCTAAGCCCAGTGCATAACACTGTTAGCCGTGTGAGCACTGATAGCATATATTGACATAATTTAAGGCAAACACTATCGCATTGATTATGTAAGTCAAGTGAAGCACTGGTCGACCACTAGTGTTGAGCGCCGTTGGGCTTCCGCGACAACAATTCGTGTATTCGTATGCGTCAGTCCTGTTCAACAGCAGTCAGTCAGTCAGTCCTCCAGCACTGGTATCGCCGACAGCACTACACTATTGCCAAACCAGTATTGGAATAGTTTGTTGTCTGTCCCGAGGCGTCACTTCGCCAGCTCTGCACCACTGCTTCCTGGAGTCAGATCTGCCAATACTGCCAACGAATATCACTACTGATTAACAAATCTGTAAGTCTTTCCTCAAATCAAATACTCTTTCTTTTCAAACCAATCATTGCGTTATGTTTTGTGTTTTAATAGTTTTGTTTTGTCTTTTAATCTAATAGTTTCTCAAAATTTAAGACATTTTTAAAATGTTTTTATTTTTTAAATTTAATGAATAATAAAAAAAAATGGGTTTAGTTTTTATGTTTAACTAATAGTGAATAACATTTCTGCAGATGTTTTGCTTTAATCACGAAATTTATTTTTCAAGTTTTGTTTTTATTCTTTAAATATTTTATTTTAATGTCATTTATCAGATGTAAGTTTTAGTTTTAAATGAATTGTTATTTAAATTAAATAAATTAATAAAATTTACAATATTTTGAGAACACGTTTATTAAGACGAAAATTTAGTTTAACCTAAATTGTGGTGAATCTAAGAATAAGTTTTTATATGATATATAATTTTTCTATTCAAATAAGTGCCTATTTATTAACTAATTTTATTTACTAATTTCTATTTGACATTCAATACACATCCCATCCCTTTTAAAAACATATATTTATATATTGTAATATTGATTACGCAAAGGGAAGTATAATTTTGGATTAATTACACTTCGTTTAAGTCAAAAGAAAAGTTAAGTTTCCTCTATATTAAAGAGCTTTTCAGGTAAGACAAGTCACACATTTGTATTTAATTTTGTCATAACTTTTTTACTTAACTTTTTTCAAACTTTCTTTTAGAGTTTTAATTTGATTAAACTTAGAATTAACTAAATTGTATTGTATTGTATGGAAAGCTAAGATTTTCTTTCGTTAAGAGTTGTTTTGATGATTATTATTATTTATTATTGTACTAATAATTTATTAGTAATAGAGGTTTTGAATTGAATTGACGTAAATAATTGAGTTTTCTTTTTTTGAAGGATGTCTCAGTTCTTTTGAGATTCTAATTTTGCTTTTCCAACTTAGGAATATTTTTTAAAAATAAACTAGCAATTTATTTATTTTTGATTTAATTGAATTGAATTAAAAACAGTTTATTTTAATTTGGATTTTTAGTTTTTTTTCTAAATACTAGAGAAGAGGTTTGAGTGTTAATTGTATATTAAGATGGAGAGAGAGTTCACGTTAAACAGGTTTCTCTGTATCAGATTTGTGTCGATTTCATGATTTTTATATCTCTTGTTATTAAAAATATCCCTTTTATTGTTTGGCATATTTATGTCAATGTTTCACAACAAATACAAACTATATTAGCGTTTAATGTTTGTCCTAATCTTTTATCCCAATCCTCTTACTTGAGGTCACAAAAGTCTCCTCAAACTTGACTTAGAAATTGAGTCAAATATTATTCAAATCTATGTTATAAGTTGTTTAAAAAATTTTGGTCGAATTCCTAAAAATTATTTTATTTTAAAAACTTACTCATTAAATAAGTTTTGCACAGAAACTGATTGACAGGTGTTATGCGAGGATGAGTGTTATGGACACAATCTTGGGATCAATTTTGACTCTCGCGTTCAAATACGACATTAATTTTTAAGAATATATAATTTATTTCCTCTTAAAGAAAATCATAAAATACTCATTTCGTTGATTATATTTACAATTCTGTCCTTGAATTGAATGTATTGCCAAACAAAACCTGATCATATATTTAAGTCTTACCAGTTTTGCTGTGATTAATGAGATTTTTTCCTATTCTCAAAGTTAAGTAACTTTGTATTGACATCCATAAGGAAAAACTCCAATATTTTGATTCAACAGAATATCATTCAATAGAGTAGTTATTGTGTGCAACACTTATTATTGCCTTTTTTATGCGTAATTCAATGGCAATTAAGTTTAAATGCATTTAAGTATTGGAGTCGAAGCAAATCCAATGTATTTTCCAAACTATTGAGTCAGACATCAGATTATAATTTGATATATAGTATGTTTGAATCACTTGATGTATAACTCGATGACAATATATATAATAAGAATACAAACCCTAATGATATGTAAAGAATTTCAATATTTTTGTTAATAAATTAAAAGCCAGTTATTGTCCAATAGAATCAGAAGAATGCCGAGCAATCACTTGCAGAACGGGTCGGTTAACAACGGGGGCGCCCACTGGCCCAACAAT
>JAQFXN010000299.1:0-24588 GCA_034693365.1 Liacarus xylariae | reverse complement strand
GAAACATTACTAATGATTTTATATACAGTAAAATCTGTATTAAATTTTGAGCTTTGGTGTAAAAGTCAACTTAATTTAATATGCCCTATGATTTTTGAGATGATAATGAATATAGACCAATTTATTTTCTTGAGTTTCTTGATTTGGTCTTCGGGTTCTATTTAGGTTGGCTTGTTTATTGTTCTAATAGATAATAGACTCCAAAAATCGCGCTTTAAATCGTATATATTCTCATTAACAAAACTATGAAACAGTCACTGCTGGCTGCCTATCGCCGGTTCACAGATAGTGTCACATTTTTCAGGCACTTAAGCTTTAACGATTCACTAATTGTCTCGCAGGGTTTCGCATATTGAGCTAGTCTCACGTCAGCTTACCCCTGTGTGACAGCAAAACAACAGTTATAACGGGTTCAAGAAGATATTGATACCTGAATATTTACGCATTCAGGTCTATGTTGCGATGTGTACAACAGAATTCTTTATATCAATAAATTTCATTACATAAACAACCATAATTTTCCGTTCAGGAAGGAAGCTCTAGCCACGTTCACCACGGGTTGAGAGACCACCATTAACTGAACGTCCTGCTACTGGAGAACCGGGTTGACCACGGGTTGAGAGACCACCATTATCTGAACGTCCAGCTACTGGAGAACCGGGTTCACCACGGGTTGAGAGAAAACCATCAGTCCTCAACTAGTAACTGTTATATAAAGTGTTTAGTGTATAACTTAGTTAGTTATCATTACTCTATACCATTAGTCATCAACTATAAGACAAGCTTTTTTTCTTAACGGTATTTCTACAGTGACTAATGTTATAATGTCTTCTATTGTTTTATCATTAGATGGTTGTCAATGCAGTCTTAAGCCTATCAGGCACTTGTTAGTCTTAAGCTATGGATTAACTTATGTGATATTCTGGAGTGCCAATCCAGACTTCTCTGGCCTTATGTGGCCACGCAGCAAGCTAATCCATAAGCACTTCAATGGAAGAAACCATATGATTAAAGATCCTAACAAAAAGATTAATATACTGACTTCTTTTGTATAGCAGTAGTTGTAAGGCTTATATAAGAATGGTAATAGATGAGTTTAGGATGGGGGAGTGAAATATAAAATATATTACAATATATTGAATTGATTACACTATACATTCAGATCCATTCAATATTGAACATAACAATTATTACATATTCAACACATTACGTACGACAGTACTTAAATATATTAGTAATAAATTTATATTAAAATCCCTAATTAAAATTATTTTACGCGTAAAAACATGTTTATAACATAGTGTGTGAAAAAATACTTTTCTGATAATTTCCCTAGACGCTCCCTATCCAAATATTTGTAATATCGGTTATTTGTCATTCCATATCGAATAAATATTTATTGAAGACTCATCACAAATGTATTTTATAATTCAATGTTATTTAATTGGTATAAATTGTTATCCAATTGTATTATCATAGGTTGCCATTCAATCAGAGTCCCACATCCTGATGTTTGTTATAGATTTGTCTGTAATAGAATAGTCACAAGTTTCAATTCATTTCATGAAATCAAGTAATTGAGGAAAATCTTCTTAGCTCCTATGAACATTGGAGTTAAATTCTATTGTTCATTTATCTTAAGTACTTTATTTCAAAATGATAAAAATCAAAATATATAATGAGAAATACCATATACTGAACGTACAGCTACTTGAGAAACGGGTTCATAAGGGTTGAGAGACCACCATTTACTGAAGTTTCAGCTACTGGAGAACCGGGTTCACTACTGGTTGAGAGACCACCATTTACTGAACGTCCAACTACTGTATAATCGGGTTCACCGGGTTGAAAAATATTAAAAATTATTTCTAAATATATATGAATTTCGTATTTACCTGATATGAACGCAAATAAGGCCACACCAACGGCTATGAACACTACCAATGCTTTGAACATTTCGGAAATGTTTTTCAATATACTATAAACTAGATTCAAATGAATGAAATAGAAGACAACTTCTGAATGATTTTCATATATTCATTGTGTTCTTTATATACTATTCGAGGCTAACATTTCATTCAATTGCAGTTAAAATGATGTTTTATTTGAAAATTGATTTATTTGATTGATATTTCCGTTAAAAACAAATGCTTAATTTTTTGAACACCTTTCTACATTTCTGTGTAGGCGTTGTTCTCGAATGCTATGTGGAATTTTCCCACTATAAATTTGCTTATTAATTTTACACTTCTAAAATTTCTAATATCTTCTAGAGACCTTCAAATACTCATTGGAACAGCATTTAAGTGTGAGTCAAATAAAAGTCTAATATGTAATTATAAAGTTATATAATGTATTACAGGTATTACAATCTATATTCGCACTTTCATGTGCATTAGTAATGTTTGTTATGATCGACAATATATTCTATTCTCCTACAGATATTTTGTTTATTAAAATAACTTGAATGATTATTTATATGATCCGGAAATCCAATAAATGATTGCACAATATCTCACAAGAATTAATTATCAACATTTTCAAATTATAATGTTATTAAGAAATTATAGAAAGAGTAAGCTTAATGTGAAAAACACAGTGCTTATAACAGTTGCACATATTAAGTGGTATAATATTATTAATATTATTTGATTATTTGATATTATTTGATAATAATTAAAACATGTTTGCTCCATAATAATTAATAGAAAAATATTCTTATTTTTTCAAAGCAGTAAATATTAATTAACCTTATATTCGAATATTTTTATATAAATATAAAAAGGCAACTTCATAATTTTTGCCAAACTTCTATTCATTATTTACAAAAGATTGAATAGCATAATTATATCATTATATCCGATTCAAATAAATGCTAATATGTCTTATCCGATAATATTTTTATATTTATTATAAACATATTCATTGGCTAAATAAAGTAATAAACACGTGATATTTTAAAATAATGTTTAAATAATTTTTATTTCAGAATAATTTATATAAAAATATTTCATTCATTTAGTCGTAGTTCTCGAATGCTATTGCGTCAAGTGCTCGAAGCTCTTTGTACCCCTCCTTCTACAACAAGTGACGAACTCATTGATAGCAGTGAAGGGAGAACAACCGAGAGCGATATATGGTTTAAAAGTCTAAATAAATAGACCTACTTGCTGGGCTCGAACCAGCCACCCTAGGCAGAGTAAGGCGAGAACCATACCTACTGAGCTAATCCGCTCACTTATAAAAAATTATTTTAAAAGATTAATTGAATTATATTTTTTAAAAATATTTCCTGTGTTTCCATTACATATTAGCATATGAAAGCGGAATGACAAACTGGCTTGGTTTAATTCATGCGACAAATGTTGATAAGAATTTGAAAATACTTGATCCAGAGATACCTATAGAAACCAGAGATAACCTGTCCAGCCATATTACAAATTGTTATCCTCGAAGCAAATTCGACTTAAGTAACAATATATTTCGTCAAATCTGAATTTATTCCATAATTTATTGGTTATTAAGAATGATATCCTTTACTAATTCGAATCAGGATTAAAACTGGTTTCAGATCTCAATGTCATCCCAGACGAATGGCAAACCAATTAAAGCTTGTCTATTAAACACCCGCATATTATTTGGCGATATAATTTCTTATAAACTTTATAGCTATATCATATATTAACAATCATTTACATTTTATTCTAAAACGACTTTTATATAAAATAAAATATTTATCAAATTTTGCTTAAATAACATTATAATTACAGTAAATTAAAATGGATAAAATTAGTATGAGCCTTCAATTTCGAAAGAAAATGAATCCGTAAATCATATCGATGAAGAAATTCATATGACCATTAGTAGGATAATGAGAAATGAGATCGATGACATACAATACGAAAAAGAGATAATAGTTATTCGTCCTCCAAATAGAATCGATCAAATAACAAAAGAGCCTACATTTAGGATGAAATTCTTAAGTAGTTCACATCGAATGACAATCACGTATGAAACTCTGTATAGTTTACTCTTCGAACGTAAATAATCGTTAACAGAATAGAGATAAAAAGTATTAAGTGAATATAACAAGAAACTTATACATTTCGAATTGGAAAAAATAAATTTCGCTAGATTATTACTTGAATCTGTGGAGTATTTAAGTGAAGTGATAAATAAATCGACACCTTGGAGAAAGAGGGAATGGTTAAAGATGAAAAAATGTTAGAATTGACAGATATATCGCTACGTTCTATCCAAATTTATGTTTTACTGCATTGCACGATAAAAATGGCCAAATGTTATCCTGCATCGCCTGTACAAAAATTCTCATAAGAAATGCTGAGACTAATGACTTGCTGAAAACAAATCAAAATCAACTATTTCAATATCAAATATTGGCAGAAATTAATTGAATAGTGAATATGCCTGATAGAGGTCTTTTCCCGGAGAAGAATACGGGAGAGATTACTATTATTTTGAGTAATAATGAGTCATAAATAAAAGCTATAATATTTTAATAATTTTATATAAAATTAAAATACATTTTTATACTGTTTATACTGTTACTCACTGTTTATATTTTATATATAGAAAAATGTTTACAGATATTCAACAATAAAAACCATAATCATGTTTACAGTATGACTATCTTATTTAGTAAAAGAAATATACTGAGATAATATTTTTAAAAAATACGCCTTTTACAACTTATAAAAATGAATAAAACAAAATTTAGCTTATTTGTGGCTCGTTTGAAAAAGTAGAACTATTCTTACGGCACAAGCGAATAATGAATCAACCAGATATATACGTGGATTGATTCGAATAACCAATTTTTAAATTCCAAGTTCTGTTCTTAAAATTTCGATCGGTGCGATATCAAAGCCATGATTTCAAACAGGATTTAACCTGTCCATATGGTTGCTGTTAAATAGAATATCTCTAAATTAATTTAAATTAAATTGGCCACATTATCAAATAAATAAGCAATAAAAAACTTTCTTGTCGTTTATCAAAGCTAATGTCCAAAAGTTGGAGATTTCATTAACGGGATAACATATCATCAACAGAACCTTTTTGTTCTTATTCAAGGATTCCCTGATCATTTGCACTGTGTTGATGGAGATATGTATCGGTGTTCAAAATACATATCAGAAAGATTCATGGTACTATTAAGTTGAGTAAAATCTCAGTCCAACCACCCATTTCTACCAACTATAAATGGAACCAGATTAAATCCTTGTTCAGGCAATTTTAGTTGAATTTTGTAATAAAATTCTCTCTAAATTCTGACTTCAACAATCAGCTTGTCAATATGTCCTTAATCTTGAAAACCCGTAGCAAAATTGAAACATTGCGTTTCAACACTATTTTCGATAATCTTGATTAAGATTTTCTTAAAAGAACTTTTTTTTCGAATTTAAAAACTTGTAATAATCGGGAATATTGTCAACAAAATTGACCGGTTGCATTATGTTGTCAATTTTCTGTTACAAATTTTTGCTTGAATGCTCACATGTTGATTAGCAAACTAGTGGTCAAAGTTATCCATCAATAGAATTTCATTTCTGAATAAATTTTCGTTGATTATCTCATCTGAGTTGTACCACTTAGACTCTTTATGACTTTAGTAATCATTAGACGAAATGAGAAATTCTAAAAAACCTCTATAGATACGGCGGTCATTGACTTTATATACAATATATCTGTAATCCAATTGAGATATAGACGCCTATTAAAAATATAAAAAATATATAAATTACGGTAATAAATTGTTGTTGAATAAAAACAAGCAGAAATACTATTTATTATGAATATAACTTAAGCTCAAAAGCAATATTAAAATCTCAATCCGAACGAGTTCTTAGCCAAGGATTAAATGGATGGTTAAAAATAATACTCCACTCTGAATATGAAAACTCGTTTAGCAAGTATTATTGTGCATTAAAAAATGTCAAGGTTTTATCAAACCGGTTATAAAATAGTTGAAAATGTATAATAAATATATAAACTCCTATTCAAAATTTTAAATATAATTAAAATTAATCTGATAAATTGTAAAATAATTAAGATTGTCTTTTTTAAATTTAATACTTTATTAGTAATGTTAATCTATTTTAATTGCAAAACATTAAAGGAAATCGGCCCCCGCCAAAGTATTTAAGATGAACTTTTATTTAATAAAAATTATAAACCCATACCCATCACCAGAGAATATTATAAATCATGCATTAAATCTCATCGTTGAACATTGACATCCCATCTGAGACACTTCTGCCTCTTTAATCGTCCAATAATCATCGATGCCATTAGTAAAACACGAAAATAACTATTATGAGAGAATATCTGAAATTGTTGTAGACATTGATGTTGTTTCCAAGAATTTCCTTAAGTCCGTCAACTAACGGAATTGGAGGAGCTCTGATTTCTCCATCGCAGATAGCGGGATCGTATAAATACAAAATACTCTAAATTAAGAGAAAATTAATTAAATCAAAAATTTTTAACAATTCTTTACATTTGAAATTACCGTTGTAACCATTTATTTTAATAGAAATTATAACTAAATATGCATGCAATAGACTTGTTGTGTTAATTCTGTCTGTTGATTCACGATATGTGAAAAGTATATTTGGTGTTTTGCCACTATTTAAAGCTTTCTGTATAGCTAAAGCTGCAACTGAAACACTATAAGGAAATAAATGTTCCAATTTCCCATTTCTAATAGATTTAAGGTATAGACGTGTTTCAGAAACTTTTGTTTGTTGACGACCAACGAATCTCAAATAATAACTCATTTATGGATCAACGAGCTGTCTGAGATTGGCATGCGAATTAATTAGTTTCTTAAAAATAACTAACTTCAGTAATGATCTGTAAATAAAATAAATTCAAATAAGTAAAAGAATTTATTAAATTAATTTATGGCATTACGTTCTCAATGCTCCAGTAGTCGAATTTTTAAATTGATTTTCCCATGCATAGTTTATCACATGTATAGCTTTGAGCAGACTAGAAAAATGGCATTCTTATTTAATATGTCGTTTCATAATTAAATCTAAGAATTTTGAATACGATAGTTCCCACATAGATCCTACTGAATGCTGTTTGGCTCCGAATCTCACCGATTCTTTGCCTATCACTGTTCCCTTTTATTGAAATTTTACCACTGAATTGGCTCAAAAGAGAAAAACAGTTTTTTACATTGGATTTGTGAACCCATTGCAAAAACCCTGAATTATGAGCTTCTGGGAAAATAGCAAACAGTATGTTAGACAACCACCAAATCAGGTGACTGTCCTGATTTGACGCCAAAATCTTCCATACCTCAAAATGCTCTTCATTATCTGAACTGGTCACTTATTGATAATTAGACAAAGTAATTGTTCTTGAAATTCTAGGATCTGTCTGATTACAAATGCTGTTAAGAGAAACTGTTGTATAAGATCTGTTTTCCTACACCGATTGATTACTTGTTCCAGGAATAGGATTGTTATAAACATTAATTTCTTCTTGTTGTGGACGTGATGTCGGACTCTCTTCAAAAACTGCCGGACGAATACTTGAACTTCTTGACTTAATTGTTCTCCGACAGCACTGCTTGTCTTGTGCCTATAAAATTAAAATATATAATATTTATATTAAATAACAATTCTTTTTATCCCAATCATTAATCTAAAACAAAATATGGAAATCAGAATTTTAGAACCACTTAATTAATAAATAAATTCAATCGCCAATATATAATCCATTTATTTCTACCGCTTGAAATTGATCTAGAAAAATATATAAATATAAATAACAATATTTTCATAGAAAATTAATAAATATTTATAGTTTATAAATAAAATTATTTTATAATGTTTGCCAAATATCGATATTATTATTATTGATATATCGGAAATAAATAAAAAATAAAATTAATATAAGTATTTCCATAATATTTTGATACTTATACTTACCCAAACTTTAGCCTGAATTATGAAAATTAACAAATATTTTTATTATATAAAATAATGTTTAAAAACTTTATTTCTATTATGTTAAAAATATATTTTAATATTATTTTCCTGATAAGAACGATGTTCTGCCAATATACGGGAATTGTAAACAGATTCTGGTTGAAGAGTGGTACTAAATAATATGATCAAAATGAAGGGAGTGATATTATGTGATGTTACATATATTTTAAATGGAAACAATGACGCCATCTAGTGGCAGAAAAACAAACTAAAATCCAAAAATTAAAAAACTCGAAACAAGCAGGAAATTGAAACCCACATAAAATGCTATAATAAACAATCAAAAATAAGACCAGAGATAACCCAAAATTGCCAAAATCATAAGGTCAAAAATGTTACTTTTTACAAATGATAAACAATTTATTGTACAAACGAATAACTATTTCAAAACATTAATATTGTAAATGAAAGACGGCCAAAAATGTCAAAAATTTATTTTATTAAAGGTCAAAAATAATATTATCAGAAATTTACTAATCTATATTTTGACGGATTCAAAATTTAATAATACTCAAAAGAAGTAGTCCTAAATACCAAAAACTAAGGTCACTCATGATCAAAAATTTAATTGTTTAGAATTTATTAATCTATCCAATGGTGGTTTTAAAATTTCAAAATTCCAACTATAAATTGGTCAAAAAGCAGTTTAACCTCATTGACCTCAAAATTTTTGAAAAAATTTCAAATGTGTAAAATTATATAACTTACCTTTAGTATATCTCATAACTGAAGATTTATTATTAGAAGAGTTTTAAATCACTATTAATAAAATATTACCCAAAAATCTCACAATTTGATAATGTTTTAAACAAATTAGAACTCATTTATAACTCATTAAGAATAACGTAATGTTGACAGAACCATTCAAATTAGAAATATTTATTGCTTATAAACATAGAAAGTAATAATTCGAAGAATTGAAAAAGTTATAAATCAAAATTTGTGAGAAATTTAAAATACCCCATAGAATCACATAATTTTCCCCACAAAATCGCAAATAATTCGTTAAAGAATCTAAATTCAATATATCAATGATTTTAATCTTTACAAATATTTAAACTTAAATGTATTCCTTATCACCAAACATACAAATTCAAATGTTTAATATTGTTAAATAACTTAAACAATCATTGATGTCTCAATAAATACATAATAACCGTATTAATTCTATTTATAATTAAATATAATCGATTATTTACTTAAATATTTTCATCAAAATAAATATGTGAAAAGAATATATATTTACTAATCAAAGAAATCTATTTTCAGATATAGTAAATTGTACAATTCCATTGATATTCGATAAAATTTTTACAAAGTTACGAGATGGATAAAATATGCTAGAAAACAGATTGAAGGGTGAAGTCGAAAGAAAAGAAAAATTCAAAAAAGTAGGTCAAATAATTAAATTAGGTTATGAACTACTTTCATATATAACATGACCTCTATTCATAAAAGAGTATCAAAAAATAAAAATTAATCATGACCTATTATCAAATTTTATAATATTTAATAAATTTTTAGAAACAATATACTGCTTATTATTTACGTTTGCTCAACTCTACTGCGCATCCTTAAAGAAACTTGTTAAATACAAACAAATTCTCACTTAACAATTCATTTATTAAAAAGGCTTCAAAGTGATAATTGAAATTTACATTGTTATTTTAATTTTTGCAATTATTTATTGTGGATTGGAGAAAAAAATTATTCTAAGACTATGTATGTCGTTCTGTTCTTGAGAGAGGATTAACGAAAGTTTGTTCCCAATCATCAACCAAAGGCTTGTGTGATGTAAAAAATTTTAAAGCAATATTGATAACCCCGTTCAGGATGAATTTAAATATGAATGAAAGGAGATATCTCGAAACAAAATTACGGAAAAGAAAAAATTTTTGAAGATACATAAATCAATTTAACATTAAGGTTAAACACAATATGGCAGCATTTGCAGATCTTTGGATATTGAGAGAAATATAGATTCCATTTATGATAAATTTATGAGAAAACAAATGGCGAACGCTCACGATGAAGATATCGTTATTGTTAATATCCACCATGAATCATTAGGTGGTCCCATATTCATCCCAGCAATAAAGAAAAGAAAATTTGACAAGGAGTGTTTTTTCAATGCTGTATATTCAGTATCTCAAAGTAGATGGACATTATTTCTGGATGGAATGTTTTCAATTGAAGTTAATATTACGGAAGCAATAAGAGGAGAAGGTTGAATTAGTGGTCCCAGAACAATTTATGATAAAGAACTTAAATCTAAATCATTAATTTTAATAAATAATAATGATAAGATATGTGCATTTCACGCTTTAGCTGTGTGTATTGGAAAGCACTTGTATAAACTTAACGATAATTCATTGATGTGCCTTAAAAGAGATACAAACTGAGAAAGAATAAATTAGCAATTGCTTGTGGATTTACATTAGCCACTTATATTACTGTAGATGATTTTCAAAAAATTCAACAAGGAATAAGCGATATCATATTGATGCTTTAAATAAACAAAATCGTTTTTTGTGGGACAAATTTATAAGGAAAAGGAGCTCTACACCTTATGCGAACAAGATTCATTTCATTTAGATTCAATTATAAACATTCGAGCATATATGCGATTAAAATTCTATTGCGAACGCTGTCATAAATCATACGCTAATATATATAATCATTATTATCAATTTATATGTAAAAAGAGCTTTTTTTACCCAAAGTGTAAAGAGGAAATTATAAAAATTAAATGCCAGTTATGTAATATAGACTTCAATGGACAACTCTGTTATCAAAGGCATTTAAATGGCAAAAATTCATTTTGTCGAAATATATAAAAGTGTTTGAATTGTTGAACTATATATAATGGATTGAATCACGAATGTGACCTGAAGAAATGCTGAACGTGTAACGAAAAATATAAATTGAAGAATCATTATTGTTTTCTAAAGACTATTGATATTGAAAACATGGGTGAATAACATAATTATAGCATATGATATAAAATGTCAAAAAAATATAAATGAACAAGGAACTTATAATCATATACCTGATTTACTGATATCAATGACAACTTTCATCTCATGTCGTTATGATAATTGTGATAAATGAAAATGCGAAAGTTGTGATTTATAAGGAAATTTCAAAAATAATTTTGAAGGGTATAATTGTATAAAACAGTTTGGCAAATATTATAAGCAAATAGCTATCAATGCTGCTAAATATCGTAGCTATGTATAAAATGTCGCGTTCTCAGGCTCTCCAATCCATATTAGTGATTATGGCCATCCAATCGCCATGTCCTGGGCGCCGTGGCCTTGTTCCGTTTGGCCCGATTCCAACGCCAACAGGCATAACGCCCTTCCTTTAGGTCCAGCGTCCTCTTAATATCCCAAATCCAATCCACTCAGGGGTCGTTGCGTTGTTCTGAGTGGCTGACTGGACTCGAGCGGTTAAGTCCTAGACCTGTGCTCAGACCAGATCACCGGAGCTCTTTACCTAACTATTGTGGACTTGATATATCTCTAAGGTCCTGTACATCGGACCGGACTCTGTACTAGTCCTTTGAATAACATTAGCATCTCTCTCAGTCCACACACACTTACCGTTCGGCTCTGCCCGGATGCGACATGTATTAATATTATTAATGTGCATACAAGTTTTTATTAAAATATATAAATCTGTTACTTGCATAGATCAAATTATTAGATGCTTTATGTTAGCATCGATGGGTTTAGAGATATTCAAAACAATATTATTGAAAAAACATACAATTGGTTTCACACCAATTAAAGGATATCGAAACCGTGGGTCATTTCCACGAATTAACAACTGCTGGCTCGATTATCAACACAAACTATTAAAATGTGTAATAGATTAAGAAATATCAATAGATAATTATATAGTGGATGGTTTCTTAAAAACCTCAAATAAAATTTTTAAGTACAATGGTTGTTATTACCACTGTCATAATTTTGTATGCAAAGACAAGAGAGATGAAATAATTGAAAAATTTGGCAAAACTCCTAACGAGATATATGGTGAAAACTGCAGGAAACAAGAGCACATTCTGTATAAAAGAGGTTTTGATTTTGAATCTGAATGGGATAGTTCCTTATCGAAAAAGAGAAAGACAGATAAGAAAATGGATAACTATCCTAATAAATGATAGCAGGATTATAAACTATTAGAATTACATTGTGGTGTAAGTGTAAGAGATTGATTTTTTTGGAAGTAGGACTAACAATATAAAGTTTTATTGTGATGTGCCCGAAGACCCGAATAGTCGAATATTATATTATGATTTTATATCTCTGTATCTAACCCTTTTAAAATATATGGGTTTTCCTGTTGGGCATCCCAATGTTATCAGTGAAAATTTTGATAATGATATTTCAAAATATTTTGGCTTTGTAAAATTTATTATACGGGCACCAAACTATCTGCGTATACCTATATTGCCTGTTAAATGCAATAAAATTATTATTTCTTCTTTGCGGGAAATGTGCTGAAACTCTGAATATATCTAATTGTGAACATACCCCAGAAGAGAAAGACATGGTAGAAACATGGACAACAACAGAACTTAAGTATGATATAGAAAAAGGATGCGAATTAGTTAAAGTTATAGAAGTATATGATTATGAAAATAAAACAAATAAGATTTTCTCAGATTATATAAACTTTTGGCTTAAATTTAAACAACTATCTGACGGATTTCCCTCTTGGGTTAAAAATCAAGAAGACAAAAATAAATATATTTGGCAACTTTTTGGAAAATGAAAAAGTCAAGTTGTTAGGTCATGATATTAAAAAAACACAGCTATAAGATTAATTGCAATTATTTTTAGACAAAATATGGGGACAACTTGCCTAGAGGCCTAATCTCCCTCCAACAAATAAATTCAATGAATATCATGAATACTGGGATCAGTTAACGATATAACTAAATTTATAAAAGGTGAACTAATGGTGAATTAAAATTGCTTACTTATAACTTAGGAACATGAAGATGAATCTATAGGTATAACAGGAAACACAAGCTTAGCCATTGCATTCTTTGTTACATCATATGCTAGAATTGAGCTTCGTAAAGTAATTGATGAATTTGAAGTTATCTCAGGGAGTTTATTTTACATAAATAATGATTCAATAATTTTTCTACATAAAGACGGAGAGCCGAAACCTAAGACTAGTGATTATTTAGGTTATCTTGCTGACGAAATATCTAAGGATTATGGGGAAAATGCAGTTTGTACCAAATTTTGTAATCTTGGGTCTAAGGTTTATGTAATGGAAATTTGGCAAAAGAATGAGACAGAACCCATAGTATCAAATAAAGTAAAAGGCATTACGTTAACTGAGAAAACATTAAACATAATAAAAATGGGGTAGTGGTAGAATAAGCAAATGAATATATTAAAAATAATGATGGCAGCAAAAATGAAAATATGCTTCTCATTCCTCAAATGCAAATATCAGAGAATAAAATGTATTCAATTCAAAAAAAAAATATTTTAGGAAAACGTCTGAAAAGAGTCGTATCGATGGAAACGATACATTGCATTACGGATTTGTTAAAAATTAATCATTTGTAAACATGGTGGCTGTGAAAGAAGTCGACGATATTAAACATATGCAATTCATTCATCCGTTTAATGCAATAGCTGCTTATCCCTCCGGATCAGGGAAAACAGTGCTTATTAGAGAAACCTTGAAATTTAATAAATTACTATTACATAACATTGGAAAAGATATAATTAAGGTAGTTTGGGCATATGAAAAATGTCAAAATATATATAACGAACCTTTAAGATATGTCGATTTTAAATATATAGCAGGAATTCCCGAAGAAGAAGATATATAAGGCTATGATATCATAATTTTAGATGATTTAATGGCTGTAATTAAAATAGTAAATTTGTAATGGATTTATTCACCAAAGTTCGCATCATAACAATCAGCTTGTTATAATTTAAACTCAAAACCTTTATCATAATGGACAAATTGTTCTTGGTTTAAATCTGAATTCGCATTATATTTTAATTTTCAAATGTGCATGTGATAAACTTCAGATATTAGCATTGGGATACAGTTATATCCAACTGATTCTGGTTATTTTATGTTTGCATATAAGCAGTCGACATATGAAGCAAACGGATATTTATTTATAGACCTCAAGCAGGACACACCTGAAGATTTACGGTTTAAAACGAGAATAATACCAAGTAAAGATACTAGTTTTAAATTTAAACCAATCTGTTTTATTAAATGATAATGTCTAAAAATTTAAGACAATGCATAAAACAGATGAAGCTGGTCTGCACAAATAAATTTCCAAAATTGAAAAAATTTATCTTAAAATAAATATCAAAGAATGAACATTATTTTAAAGCTTTATATGAAATAATCAACAGTATATCAAATAAAAAATTGAAGCTAAAGCCATCTTATAAGAAACAACTCAAAAGATTCTTAAATTATATGGAGAAAATGTTTCGAAAACCTAAATCTATAGCAGTCGTGCTTTGCTCGTAAATCAGTGTGGTTGTTTCCTTACAATTATTTTGCCAATTGTAGCTTTCGCTGTTAGAGAATTAATAAGTTATGCAATTTGCAAAAAAAGTGACTCTAATTCCCGCTAAACCTGAAAAAATAGATCAAATTAGTAGTGGTAATGTAAAAGAAAATTCCGTGATAATTACTTTTGAGATAATATCTAAGCCAGATAAAGATAAATCCAAGATTTACGAGAAAATACATAAACTTATTAAAACAATTCTGAGATTAGCGAGAAATGTTGGTAATGATAGCGATTTGAGGAAATGTCGTAAATATTTGAAAAAATGTAAATATTTTGAAAAGTCAAATATAGTCGATTTATTAAATCATGCGATGTCAGTTGGAAATGTTTCGTATGGAGAAATTGAATTTATAGAATTATTAGCAAAAAGTGACGGAGATCCACATCTAGTTATAAATTAGAACGTTGAATCTAAATTAATTCACTTTCTCAACAAACAATCAAATAAGACTAAAGATAAAAAAAATCTTCTGAAAATAAAAGTTTAAAAAGGAAGAGATCTATAGATAATGAAAATGTTTTAGAATTCAGCCCTTCAATAAAGAAGAGATAAATGAAAAATCTATAAATAAAGGAAGTATTGGATCAGTGGAAGATAACAAAAGCGAGATGTAGCTGAAAGACAATAATCAACCGAAATGAAGACGTTATATAGATGATGATATCATAAATGATGATCAAATAAATCCAGATCTGTGGACAATACCAATTGATGTTGACAAAATCTTACTCTATATATATTATAATGAAAATAGTCCTTCATCATATAGTGGAATAGACAAATTATTCAAGGAGACATAAGCCTCTTAGGAAAAAGTTTAATCGAATTCCTGTTATTGTGCAAAATATTAATGAAAATTTTCAAACTGATCTAGTTGATAAGAGAGAATTTTCAAATCAAAATAATGGCTATAACCACATATTGAAAGTAATTAATGTGTTTTCGAAGAAAGCATGTGGCATTCCACTAAAAAATAAAAAAGCAGAGATCACAACTGCAATGGAATCAATATTAAAATTTGAATTACCGACCAAACTTCAGACCGATCAAGGTAAAGAATTTGAATATTCGATATACAAGTTGATGAAATCTTATGACATAAATCATTTTACATCAAATAATACTGATATAAAATGTTTAGTAATCAACCGATTTAATAAAACTATAAAAAACAAAATGTTAAGACATTTTACAAAAATTGGAAATGGAAAATTTATTGATATTATTTTATCGATTATTTCATCTTATAAAAGCACATCAGAAGTCACTGAATAAGATATATTTGATATTTCTAACTGAAAATGAGGAAGATAAACGAAATGAGTGCTTTTTAAATCAAATGTCATATTATACACTTTTCAAATAATAATAATATTGTAGTTTATACGTCTGTCAGCTGATTATAATATATCATTTTATAAGCACGTATTTTTATTTAATCTTGGGATATATTATATTTAAATATTGGGAAATACTTATGTAATCTATTATATTGTTATATTCTGATAATTCGTTACAAGAGAATACCACATGAATGGTTTACATCCTCCTTGAGCTCAAATTTATCCGATTATAGCAGTATTTAAGCTGTTGGTAATTTGAATTGTAATTGTAATTTGTAATTGATTTATTGTTCGTCGAGTTTATTCTAACGAATAAGTTATTGTATCGCTTTATTGGTGTTTTTAATAAAGTATTTTATTCAAGAGTCACTGTCGTGTGATTTACTAAGAGTAAGCATAGAATCGCTCCCCACTAACTCTTAATCTTTTCACAGAAGCCGAGTCGCTACCAGTTCCATAACCGGGACCTGACCTGCCGATGAGATACGTGGTTGAGTCGAGTTCCGGTCCAGAGTGGAGTGTTAATGGTTGGCCGCCTGTATTCACCACATATGAATGGGACTAGCTGGGTGCGATTCACGTCAAGATCGACATGTCATACTCTTTACTCCCTATGTTACGAATATCGGTTTGTTGGCTTGAGAAGGACTTCTCTTATAGGCTAGATTTGTCCCCTGTAATTATAAATAACACCAACCATTAGGGAAAGTGCTAACCCACATTCCCTAGGTAGCCAGTATTGCAGATAAAATTTATGTCACGCAATGTGGATTCTTAGAGACTTATAGTTTCTAGTTGCATAGGGCTAATCGATATACTTGCTTATTCGCAGAATGAATCATCCCGAAGACAACAACAATCCCAATCAAACATCCGAGAGGGAATTCTCCAATCAGATGGTGGTAACAACTCAGCAACAATCGTGTCGGGTCGGTGAAGACGTCGAAGAATCAACAATTAAAGAACTAATCACCGAGCAACCACCGTTATGTCCACCAACACCAACTCCTCAACTCGCCATCAAAGGTCCAGACCTTTCCGATTATCCATCAATGGAAGAACATATGTACTTCTTCCACCGCCACCAATACAACGACCAAGGTTAAAAACTCAATACCGCAAACCCGCAAGGAGTTAACACGTTGGGCAGAAAATATAAATCTCTCAGGAAACTCAGGTTGAGAGGTGATGATAAATTGGCAAACCATATATACAGGTTACCGAACGTTCCATTAACAAACCAACTTGTTCCACAAGACACAAATAGAAAAGATGTGACCTATTTGGCAGTTGAAGGAAGGATAATATAAGTAGGACTAGCGGGAGGACAACATTTTATTTTAAATGTTCAAACCCTTTACGGCGAAAGAGACTCACCCCATAATAAATTTCCGGAAGTGGTAAACGAAATAAGAACAATAGGTCTTCATCGGAAATATTTCCTAGTAATCGGAACTCAACTTCTGTCTCAATATAACGTCGATACAAAATTAGCATTACGGTCCTGCTTTTATTAGGCAGAAATATTTGGATTAATCACCGCAGCTGAAATAAAAATGGTTTTCTTAAAAAATGGGAGTATTTCGCCTAATATTTACTGGAAAACAATTAGAGAAGACAGAAGAAATCGGTAACCTAAAATCGGAGATAGAATTTGTCACGCATGGAATAAATCGAGACTGGTCTTCTGATTTTTCCATTATTGTGCAAAATAAATATAAAGTAGCATTGTTGTATATGGAGTTCCATAACAAGTATTTCAAAAATATCACCAGAGAAAAGATTATTCTCTTGAAATACCCTATAGTTTCAAACAACTAATGTTATTTGGAAATGAATAAATCTTCTTTACACAAGTTCGTACAGAAACATTTTAGAAATCAACCAATTTACTACAAATTTACACATTGCCGGAAATTCGCCTAAATCAAAAGGAAGTGATCGACATTGTTGGTGAAGTAATAAAGGATGTTTCCCTCTCAAATAGAATGCTATTGGTTATCAATGATAAAAATCACGTCGAAATTTACGATAGTCGAAAACACACTTTGGATCTTATAATACAGATAAGCGACCCAATCACCAAGGTATGCTTAATTCCAAATCATATAATAACTGCATCAATTCAAGGATGAATGACGGTCTTTCGAACGAATCGAAATTACAGAAGAAATACAGAAAATATATTAATTGTTCTAATAATTTTCAACATTTAAATATAGTGCTAGTATGCGATCATACAGATTAAATTTTAAAGCTAACCTTCAACAGATACTATTTAAAGGGAAAGCCATTCCAATCAAAATTCAACCAAGTACTCTGGAGTTCACATTAATAAACAAAAATGGCAAGAAAAAATTACGAATATCTTCAGAAAAGCTGATATTTCATGTTTCATCTTTTGGCTAAAGCATATAATACCAACTTTTCACTAACAACTAAAAAGATATCCAATAAGGCTATTGGGGAATTGACATAATCTGACCTCAATATTAATATCAAAGCAGAGGCTGTTTCAAAAAGAGAGTTAATTCTCAAACTGGCTTTTAAAAGTACACAAAAAATGTACATCAAAGATTTTCGTCAATCAATAAATATCTAAATAGTTAATAAAATTATGAAATTATTCCAAATTATTCTAAAATTTGGTTAAAATTTTATGCTTGTATTAACTTGAAATAATTAATGGCTATATTAAATCATACGAAATAACTCGAATTATGAACTTACAATATCATCTAAATTAATTGTTAAGATTCAGATATGCTGGGGATAATAAACACCTATTGAATTTGAATCCATATATAAAAGTAACATTAAAAGTAAATCCTCATAAATATAAGAAGTTTATGGAGTACAGTAGTCATGGAGATGTCCAAGGAAGCTCAAAAATTCGTCGATCTGAATCATATACCGGTAGGACAAGGACCAAAAAATCGGTGCATAATTCCTGATAAAGTTATTTACAGAAGATGGTCCGATCAGAACAGGATCCTTTGAAAAACTGGAATCAGAAAATAGACCTGTACTTCGCCAAATTGAGTTTGGGCAAAAAAGAGAAAAATATAATTTCCACTATCGACTTACAGCCTTCAAGTGTGTCTTCATATAGTACATCCCCTAATTCCCAAAAAGTGGTTGAAGAACACTTGGAAATGAAGTTTGACAAGTTTGTTAAAATTCGAAAAGAACTCATTATTAAAATAGCCTATGAAAAGAATAAAAAATTAAAGGAAATCTTCAAGCAATTACTAAACGATTGCCTCCAAATGGTATCACTCTTCACCAAAACCATACGCCATTGTGAACCTAAAGAAAAATAAAATTACATATAATACTTACAATTATCTGTATCAATTAAAACGAATTAATAAAAATAAAATAAAATAACTGTTAAAAAGGAATATTAGAATAATAATTAAAACAACACAATAATTAAAAATCACTTACCCACTAATGGTCGCTTCCAGCCACCACCAAGCGAGGTCACCCATCCTCCCAGGGATGGGTGAGCAGGGGGTTTTCTCGCTTAAGCGGTCAAATTAATTTTGCAACCTGCCATAGCGCGAGTTCACCCCTGGAAAGTCGTCGAAGCCAATAAATAAAACTTCAAGTACCTCCTCCCCCACTGCGGAGAAAACTGGAATAAAAAGAGAAGAAAAAGAAAAACAAACAAAAAACAAAATAATAAAAAACCAACTAAGTATTCTGTTAAGCTGGTAATAATTAATAACAATTAAAAATCAATAACAATAATTATTTAATCAAAACAAGAAATATTAATTGAATACATTATTTTAAACCCCCGTATTCATATAAACCTAATTCGTTATTATTATATAATTTTAAATTTTCCGGAATACTCGAGAATATTAAGTAAGAAATAAACAACATAACCCTATAAAAACAGTCGTGATTTTCTCGACCTTGGGTTCCAAAACAACTAACCAAGGAGGTTGAAAATTCAAACAACTCCCGCAATTTCTATAAATATATATTATGTTTATCAGCCATGTAACTCTCGGTCGAAGGTTCATAATAAACCAATATGGACAAAATAATAAAGATTTAAATAAAAAAACGAGAACAATAAAACAAAAATGTATACTTCTAGAAGGATCCCTTAAAAGTAGTCCACAAGAAGCATGACGTGGCCCTAAATTATTAAAAGCAGGAACAAGATTGAAAAATACAACGGGTTATCCTAACAGCTTTTTTCCTTTAATAATATCTCTGCCTGAACTTTCAGTGATAAATAACTTCTATCCACCAAAGTTCGTAATAATTTTCCTAAAAAAGGACTCCAACTGCTTAGCTCTCTAGGGATGATAAATCATCAGTCCAATTAGTCGATCAATCAACACCACATGATCCATAAAAGCGGTTTCTTTGCTCCATAATTCAATTATTTGAAAAAAGAACCAATACTCTACCACCTCGACTGATTGGTTATTAATCAAATCACTAAATCATAAATAACAAATAATAATAAAAAAATATTCCTGAATAATATAGTCGATAAAAACGTAGAAATCCAGAGGCATAAGTGAAGGTATTGGTCTGCTTAAACTCATCCAAGACCTCATGAAATATATCTTTGAAGACATTAGATGAAAATGCGAACGTCTCTCTCTTTGTTAAACTTGAGGTGGATGAAGGACATGATTTGCGTTTACCAGTATTTCCAGCACTATCACGAGGAACATCATAAAAATCTTCGATAACTATTTGTTTACGCACAGCTTCCTCTCGTTTAAAAATGAAGATTATAAAGCTGGTCCACAATAATCTACAATAGTTCTTGGAAAAAATATGGAAGGAACCAACAGAGTCCGTCGTCTCCATTCTATCGGTCAATAGCAATCTATAAACTAACCAAGAATTCATTCCTTTAACCAATTCATCGATATTTAAAATCGCCTCAAGAGTTGAAAGATGTACAGATATAACCCCCGGCAAAGAGGTTCCATCAACTAGTGCATTCCTTGAATAAGGATATTCATCTGGAGAAATATAATCCCGGTAGAGATGGGAATCCAGTACTTGACCTCTAAGGTGATCGTCGTATTCAACTAATTCCTTCATCTGGACCTTAATAAAATGCCAGATGGATGGCAAACAAGGGCAGGGACGAACAACGATATCAGAAACGGCAGCAGCAGAAATCATGGAAGCTGGTTCGGGAAAATCGGGAATATCTTCATCAACGCTTCATCAATCTATCAAGAACGCTCGACAAAAACGCTCTGAAGATCATCATTGTCTAAAAGCGGGAAGAATTGAAAATTAATTCTGTCCACAATCCGCTCGACGGATGGTAAAATTCCCCAATAGAAACCAGTTTCGATAATTTGTAGAAGAAAAAGGTTCAAAGCTCGCACATCACCCCAGAATCTGTTGCGATAATATTTAGTGAAGATAAACTTCTTAAATATTTTCTGAAATCCAGCTACATAAACTGGGACCCGGAAAACATAACTAGCCATATAAAGTTGAAGTGTATGTCCAGCCCGAAACATTTGCAACTCGTAATCCGTTAATAAAGATAGGCGTGCAGGTCTTTCGTCAATTTCTTCGCACAAAGCAATTGATAGGCAAAAATCCAGCACAGACCATTGGTATCGACCTCCACCACTTTTAAAAGAAGATGTCATTGCGAATTGTCGGGAGATGAACGGCGAAAGTGTATCCTGATGTTTAATAATCAAAACCAGAATGGCATACCGAAGAAATGTTGCCAATCCTGGATAACTAAAAGCTGAGGCGCACAACGCTGTGTAGAGTTAAATTCAGTTTCAACCGCTACAAAACTTCCATAAATTTCAGCGATTCCCAAATCAGGAGATAACAGTTGGCTTTCACCCCGGTCACCAATATTCTTAAGTTCTTGTCGTAAAATTCTTTTAACCTCGGGAGATCCGGAAGCATATCGAGAGCCTGTCCATAACTTTGTTAGAGATAACATTGATTCAAAAAATTCAAGTTTTTTTTGCTAATTCTTTGAACGTTGCAATATAATCATCACTTGACATCATTAAAAATCACTATTAAAACAAGAGAATAATATTACTTATGACATATCTTGAAAATAAATAATAAATTAAAAAATTAAAAACTTCAAAATCTCTATAATAAACCTAAAACTTTGTGAATTTTTTTGAGTTTTTAAACTGCCTACTTGTCCTGCTCTTAATAAGAAAACTTTAAAAAATTCCCCATAGGACAATCAAAGATATAGCCAACTGAAAATTTGGACAAATATTGCAAATATATTTTTTTTAATTACTTAACAACGCTACAATATCAAACGTATAGAGATAGTCCAAATTCCAAGGTCAAGTCTATTAATACAATATTACTATAATGGAAATAAGAGCTATTCAAAAATAAGAAAGGTTAATAATTTAAACTAATCCATTAATTGAGATGATAAATAACGCAATCTTTTAAGTATCTATTAGAAACATACACAAAGGAACCAATATTACGAAAAATTTATAATTAAAAATCAAGATATGATAAAAATTTAAGTATTCTAAAAAATAGAATTAAAGAAATACCTTTTTAGGTACGAAGTCCTTTATAATGAAATGGATTTTCAGATGTTATATTAAAAATTAGAATTTTTTTTGGTAGAGTAAAATTATATATTAAATTCGGATACAATTAATTTAAATTATAATCCAATGAACGCTTAAACAAAACACAGTTAATAAAGCAAATATCTAATAAAAATTGCATTAATTGTTAACCAAATTATTAAATATAAAAAACACATTACTACTCTGATGAGAAAATTTCCACCCGAAGAATGTAGTATTCTCTGATAATATTAGATATGATAAGCTTTTCTTGCCTTATCAGCTATGTGTTATTATCTGAAAATGAATACGGTTACCAGAATTAGTATACCCGGGACAACTGATAGGGTTACCAGATTTTCCAAAAATAGGGACAAAATTTTAATAATAACAAGGTAAACTAATTATCCAATAAATTAATAATAATTGAACAAAATAAATTCACATAACAAATAGAGAATTTTATTAAAAATTTAAGAAATACATTTAATATTTCAGCAACAATTAAGCAAATCATAACATTTTCATCCTGTGACCCGTTGCACTCCATATCGCATAATTAGAAATCATAAATTTCGTATACCATGACGGATTATAACTGGAGATAAAGCGAAGAAAACACTTATTAACCGCCCGTCTGTATCTATAAACTCTATTTTTCATTCTCAATTGTTGTTTTCTGAACCATAAAGGATGTTATTTTCGTTTCCGAAACGCAAAAATAAACTCACGAGTTTTTCGTTTAATCAAATAATACCTCTTCAGTTCACCAGTCAAGTCCTCAAAATCGTCTGTCATTGCAAAGTTGTCAATCGAGTTCATTTTTGCAATAATAAAGAAATCTGTAAATCAAAAGGAAAAAACTCTACTTTTGAGTTAAATAACATGTAATTCTCTTAGACATCTGCGTAATATAACTCAGATAAAAAGAAAAAACGATTATCAAGACACTCATAAAAGTATAAAAGTCTTTAGTATTACAACACACTGTTAACTAGAAAATAACTTAATGGAAAATATTATGGTGCATAGAATTGGAATAAGAGACAATATCCTTCAACAGAAGTTGGTGTATCGAGGCCAATTCTTGGAACATAAAGCCCGAGGGAAGTAGGATGATGATTTAAAAAGAGTTTTGGACGAAATCGACCTAAACTAAAAAGCGATAATTACTTACGATCGTCTCGACAGCCTGCTCAATATGGCACTATTCAATCCTTCTCCAGAAATCAATCAACAAGTTTATCGAACTGTAGAAACGCTAAATACAGCCATAACACTATTTTATCCAAAGTTACAAATCAATTACTCAGAATTCCATAACCACTTTGACAGATGTCAAGAATGCCGAACAAAATATCCACCATTTACACTAATTTTAGGAGAACAGCTAACAACAAATTCGACCTCAAACTCAAGCACAACGACAACATCTTCAAACAAATAATAATGCAGATAATTACACACGTTCACCAAGTAATGCACCATTATGTTGGTATTGTGATCGATACGGACATATTCAAATGTCGTGTCCAGTCAAGAAAAGGAATATGCAAAGAGACAGTCAACAACAGGGAAACTAGAATCGACGATCCTTGAAACTGACGATAAAGAGACCGTCGATTTATAATTATTAGAATCGTCAAACAAAATCATATTTTCAGTGTTATTAGATGATAAACCATATGACGTCTTCTTTGAAAGCGGATCTAGTATTTCAGCGATAAATTCCAAACTATTGAAGGAACTCAACAGTCACAATTATAACACAGCCAATATTTATTCGCCTTGTGAATGGGAAAGTTATACTATTAAACCAGATGGTATTAATACATGTCAAATTTAATGGAAAAGAATTATTTCAACCATTTTATCTAATTGAAGAAATTAAATTAGATATTGTGTTTGGCATCGACTTTTATAATGCATCATTTTCAATAATTACAAACCATGATTCTGATGTAACAAAAGAATAAGGTTAATATTGAGCAGGAAACTTGCATTCACGAAATCCCTTCTTCAATCGAAAGCTTGGAAATTATTATTGATATACATT
>JAQFXN010000298.1:0-24592 GCA_034693365.1 Liacarus xylariae | reverse complement strand
CCTGTTATAGAGATTATTTAAAATAACTTAAAATATTATTGATTAATATTTTATTTTTTTTTGCAAGATTTGAAAAAATTCTGCTATTTTATAAATAAATATAATTAAATATTTTTGAGCTTTTAAATCAATATTTCATTGAATATACCCAATAATAAACAAACATATTAGAATGCTCTAGTCATTATTATTATTATTATTATTATTATTATTTTGTTTACATTATTTTAGAGGCGAATACAGGCGACCAAATAAATTATATTTATTAATGCAATAATACAAACATGCAATCAATACAATGATTAGATGGCATTGCTTTGAATCCAATGAACACTCGATTGTGTGATTTTATTGATTAAATAAAAATAATGCAAATTCTATATAAAACCTGCAAAAACTGAATCAATTTCTTATAAATTAGATAACTAATGAACTATTGATTTGACGTCAATACCACTGTATTTGACATATTTATTGCAATTCTTAATAAGTTTGAAAACAATTCATCTTTAATATTGAAATAATTTCAAGGAATTTGTCTTTTAGTTGTTTTATTTTAATTTGGGTTAACTTCTCCTGTGCTAATGTTAACAAATTATTAATCATTGGAGTAATACTTTGAATGAAATAAGTTTGGACTAACCCTTAGCACAAGTTTTGTTTATTGGGTTTATGCAGTTTCATTCTAATAATTAAAATGAGCACAAATATTGAATAATTTGACAAGTTTAATAATACAAGTTTTGTTGTTAACGTTTATTCAAAGTTTGTATTATATAAAATCGATAATTAATAGCCGCTATATTTCAAGAATATCTGCTTTAATTTCATTCAGAAAATTGCTATAATTATCTCATTTACAAAATAGCTATTCATAGAGACATTAATACCCAATTAAAAGTAAGCTATTGAATATAATTTATATAATAGATATTTGTTATGAACCCTGCTACATTTTATTGTGAATAATTTAGAATCCTTTACCAAAATTGTTTATAATGATAAGAATTATTGTATTCAAAACTACTAATTTTTACATAAGGCAGCAAAATAATAAATATTTATATTTTTTTTTAATTATTGTGGGTCAATCTTTTATAAATTTAATAATTAATTCCAGGAACTTAATATAATTTTAGCAACAAAAAAAAAACAATACCTAAAAGAGATATTTTTAACTCTGCTTTTGAAGAAAAAGGAGTTTATAGATTCATCCAAATCCTCCATAAAATCCTCCAATGCAATGAGAACCTTTGATAATGCCTTGGAATGGACGCCTCCTATGCAAACATGATAGAATGCAAGTGGAACAATTTGGATGGGAACATATGAAAGAGTGTCCGTAAAAAGATCCCCTTCAATTCAATTATTGTTTTTTTACAAAACTCAATGCATAAGATAGTGCTCGTGTTCTGATTTACAGTTCTGTGCATTAGTGAAGGGGATCTTTTTACTGACATTTTCTCATATTATATTCCAATGGGAACCTAAGAACCGATTAATGTATTTTTAGGAAAGCGGAGTTATATGTATTAATGTTCCATTCTTGTTTAAAAATGCAAATGCAGACATTTTCTAAGTAGGCATTCTTAAAGATTACTAACAGGGATGAGGAGAGGGGATACAGCCTGGAATACCCCTTTGATTTTGGCTAAAGTGACTACAAAATATCCTCTGTAAACGACCGGGGGTTTTTAAAACAAAATTGTCACATCACACCCCGGAATACCCCTCCCTAGGCTTCGCCCAAATCAAGTGCTGATTTTTCATGGCCTGACATTCTTAAGTCTTCACAACCTTGATTACTAATAACCGAAAACTTTCAATTCTTTGATCACTTGAATGTAAATACTTTGGTTCGCTTGAATTTAGAGATAATCTCAGATCCGTCACAAACCTAAGCCTTACGACTCCATAATTAGGCGTCATTTTGTTATAAAGGATTATTGAATTTATCTGTGCCTCACTTTTACAATTACACACTTTTAAACAATAAAATTTAATTAAATATATGGGCTATTAATTCATGGATGAATTAATGTCTAGTCATATATAATATATATGGAATCAGTGCTGAACTGAATCTTTTGATCTTATGATAGTTTGTGTTCTAATTATTTATAAATATATTTATTGCCAATACTTTCCGAATTCAAGTTTTTATAGTAGTTTTAGAAGTTTTGTTTTGAAACTATTGATAATTCTTGAGTGAATCACAACTTTACAGATAATTAAAGAAGACTTGGTATTAGACAAATTATAGCAATTCACACCTTTATTACAAAATATGATTGTTTGCTCTAATACTTCAACTAATCAATCAAAAATAAATGAATTCTCCCAATGATAACAAAATGTTTTTTTAGAAATACAGAGTTTTAATGTTTGTATATTAGAATCACATAAATGTGTAAACTTTTTTGTTATACTTTATTAAGAGGTGTGTTATTCTATGATATATTCTCACAAATCCTATACAATAATACATATTCTTTACGTTTAATTTTTATTTATTACAAGTGTTTTCATAATAATTACATTTCAGTTCATTCATCGAAATTCGTTTTAGAAATGGAATTATAAGACATCCTTCTCTCAAATAATCATTTGTTCATCATTTCAAATAATAAGTAAAGAATCAAATTCTGTGCCATTCCTTGCGTTAAAGATCTGATAAAACAGGACAAAACATGGACAAAAACTTTGTAAACGTTATATTACTTGGATTGGGGTTTATGCTGGTGTTTACTGCCTTCCAGACGGGAGGTATGATTCAAGTTAGTCATCGAATAAACCCAATTATTCAATAGACATTTGCTTTATGTCTTCATATTCTCTGATTTCAATCCATAGCAAACAGTTGTGGACAGTATTAAACTGGAAGACGACAGCTATAAGAGTGCAGACGGATATACCAGTCTATGTATTATTTATGCGGCCTTTGCTTTGGCCAATTGGATCGCACCCTCCACTGTCATCATAACCGGTCCTAAATTGGCAATGGTTTTCGGGGGAATCACCTATTGGTATGTCTTAAGATAATTGTATTGATAACCGAAGAATAATTAAAGGCTTATTTCAATGGATCCATCAGTTTATTTATCGCAAATTTTCTGTATCCGAAAGTATGGATTCTTTACTTTCTTTCAGTCATTATAGGCATCGGAGCCGCGAGTGAGTGTCCAATGAATGATTAATTTATGAATTTTTGTATTACAAACACTTTGTATGTCTCACTGCAGTAATCTGGACTGGACAGGGAACATACCTTACCATTAATTCAGATTCAGAAACTATGTCTCGCAATAGCGGTGTGTTTTGGGCTTTACTCCAATGTAGTCTTCTTTGGGGTAATATTTTTGTATATTTTGTGTTCACAAAAGAAACAATTGGAAAATCGATCCGAGAATTGACTTATGGAGTATTGACCGGCGTTGGGATCATTGGAACTGTTTTGCTATTCTTCCTCAGAGGTGGCAATCGGGCCAATACTGAGAGCTTAACAGTTCGGCAGAGTTTGAACGATTGTAAAGAGGCCTTCGGTATTGTTTGAGCCAAACATAGGAATGCAATTCATTCATAATTAATGTTTGAATGTTTTAACCAAACAGTGGGCGCCTGTCGTCTCCTTATGACCAAAAAGATGTCTCTTTTATGCCTTACATTCTTCTATTCGGGTATTTGTTTACTAAATAAAACAATTGATTTAATAATAATAAACTAAAGAATTATATTTTAATATCCTTTATATATATATATATATATATATATTTAGGCCTAGAGTTAAGTTTTTTCAGTGGTGTTTACGGAACAGCCATTGGAAACACCAATAGTTTAGCCGAAGACGGAAACGCAAAACGGTTTATCGGTATCTCTGGAATGTTAATCGGTTTCGGAGAGATTATCGGCGGCGCAACCTTTGGTCTCTTGGGCTCTAAGACTAACCGATACGGACGCGACCCGATTGTCATTTTGGGTTATGTCCTACATATGATTGCGTTCTTTCTTATATTCATTAACATTCCGAGTATGGCATCACTTGAAAGGACTAACGATCCCTCTTATATTGATAGCAAGTAAGTTATTAACTATCCTTCCACAATAGGCTTACAAGTTAGTGTCTATGTTTCAAACAAATAACAAATGTATCAATTCTTTTGGTCTGCAGTGAGAAGCTAGTGGTTTGGCCTTTCTGGGCTAGTCTACTATAGCAGCAATGGGGCAAAAGAAAGAATATCAGGGGAGGAGTATTTTATTTTGGCGAAACCAGGGGGTATTCCGAGCTGTGATTCACAAATTTTGAACAGGGAGGTCCAGGGGGAGTATTGGACATCTTGCAGAATTTAATTAAAAATGACGTAATTTAGCAGAATTTCGACTAATTCTGCAAGAATTTGACAGAATTTAGGCAAGTTTTAATTAATTCTGTAAGAACTTAAAAGAATTTGACAGATTAATATATTCTGTTATTCTAAGAATTTTTAAAGAATTTCACAGAATATTCTCCTTCGACGCCGTTTTCTCAAAATTGCAATGGGGGATATTGGTCAAAATAACAGGGGGTATTTCGGGATGGATCCCAACCCTGACTTAGTCAAATATCCCCATTTCTTCATTACCCATAAAAAATGGACCAATTGAATGCTTCGCGAATTTAGTTCATAATATTCCGGGGGAAACATAAAAGCCTTTGGACTTCCAACAGTCAAACTATTATCGATGTAATTGACAATCTCTACATTTATCACATTTTCGCCTATTTATTCACCAGACATATAAAAACAGATTCGGAATCTATTTTGTTAAAATACTTCACATAAATTTTACCGCTTTGACAATCCGAGTCTATTTAATGCCAGCATTTAGCAGAAACATTGTTGGGGTTTAGCATTTCATCCATAGGGAGCAAAGGGAGTATAGCCTAAATACTGCCCGACTTGACAAATACCCCTCCTTGGGTCAAAAGCAAATTTCTACCTTATCCTTTGTTTTTTTCATTTTGTCCTCATTTTTCCCAAAATACCCCCTGACTCGGCGAACCTTGGCGACCCCTGATTTCAACAGTGGCATATCTGAGGCATAAATATACTTGAACTCTAGCTATTATACAGAGATATTAATCAGGAGAGAAAGTATTATAGAATTATCAAAATTAAGTAATTATTGCTTAATTGAAACTATACATGCTATTTTATACAACTTTGGTGAAGTCGAATCAAAGGCTGCAATTATTTTTTGGATTTGAGGCAATAATAGACAACTGATTGTCTTTTTTATTATTTTTATAACATATTTAATACTTGACTTACAGTAAATGTTTGTTTTGTTGCTTACAGTTTAGGAATCGCTTTGTTCTGCAGTTTTCTGTTAGGTTTAGGCGACGCCTGTTTTAATACCCAAATGTTCTCAATATTGGGAGTCATATATAGCCAGAACAGTGCGCCTGCATTTGCACTCTTCAAGTTTGTGCAATCAATCGCTGCGGCCATCGCTTTCTTATACTCCTCGGTCATAGACATTCACATCCAAGTCCTTATATTAGCCATATTTGCCTCTTTGGGAACCATTTCCTTCTCAACAGTCGAGTGGTCGGCACACGTGGACAGGACTTACGGCGAGAGATCTCCATCTTCTGACAGAACACATGAAAGTTGAAGTTTAAATGCCATTAATATAATAAAACTTTTAATTGTTTAATAATATTGTTATCGATTCAAAAACATATCTATTTTATTATCTTTTAATCAATTTTAATGATATTTTGACCATTTATTCAGAAATATATATATTTTTTATATGAAATCTATTATAAATTGTAAAATAATAGTTAAAATAAAGAAAACGAGTGTTATTTAATTTTTGAAACAATTTATGCAATTTTACAACATTTCCCTATTATTTATTTCGGTTTTTCAAATATTTTTTACGCGAGTCATAGAGTTGTCAAATCTTTTTTACCTTTTCTCAAATAACTATTACATACGTATAGAATACACTGTTTATGGACTAATAGTTGAGTCAAACCAATGCTTTCTCTTCCAATGTGTTCTTTAATAGAAAATTGATTTTAATTATATTTAAATACATGTTATTGATTAATAGACAAGTATTATATAAATACATTTCAAATGTGACTCAACTATTAGTCCATAAACAGTGTATTCTATACGTATGTAATAGTTATTTGAGGAAACGTAAAAAATTTTTGATAACTATGACTCGCATAAAAATATTAGCAAAACCGAAATAAATAATAGGGAAATGCTGTAAAATGATTTCAATAGTTATTTAAACAATTAAATGATTTGAGAAAAGGCAAAATCAAGTTCATTGTAGAGGAAGAGTTTGAAAGTCTTTCATAAATTCCTAAAGAAGATTCCAATTCTGAGCCGAAAGTACTTCAGTTTTGGGGATGTCGAAGGGGGTGTGGGGTATGGTTAGATCACTACTCTCTTAACGAGATATGGCTATAATAATCAATTAGGGGTACCTCCCATCTCAAATATACAGGTCTAAATTTTCAAAATTTTAGGGGGAGGGTATCGAAAACTCATCGGATTTGATTGGAAGATTAAAGCTTTTTCGAAAATTGATAAGGGGTAAGCAAAAATTTACAAAATTTTACCTCCCTTATTTGAGGTGGTAAGTACCTCTAATTGATTATTTTGGTCATATCTTGCCTAGAAAGTAGTGATCTCGAAATACCCCCCCCCCCTCGACATCTCTGTTGTGTTTACTGTGAAGTTAAATAACCTAATTTGTATTTTCGTAAACTAAGTATAAAGAGTTTACAAATTCAATTTAAATTTTGAAATAATTAATTTAAGAACTTTTATTCTAACTTATTCTTGAAATTAAAACAAATATTTCTAAATTATACATAAAAAATCATTTGAATTAATAATAAATTATTAAATTTATTTCCATCAATAAAAGTGCAATTAAATAATTTTTTTTGTAAATAGCTTTTAATTAAAATGTTTTAAATTACTTGTAATTGAATATCAGAAACTGCTATATTGAAACTAACAAGGATTGGGTCAAATTGTATTTAACGTCTAAAGTTACTAAAGGCACTAAAGGCCAAAAAGCATTAACTAACCAGAGATATTCAGGATAATTTTATCTTAAAACATCCATCCAGTTAAATATTCTCTAAAGATCTTTTCCTACCAAACAAACCGTAAAACTCAATTAATTCTCTTAATATAAAATTTAGTTCAATTCTATTAAATAATAGTTCGCTTTCAATGAAAAAATAGTTAATATAGTTTTAGTCAATGTATATTTCTAGTTTAGAATATAGAATATAGGGAGGTAGCGGTGGGTTGGGGAGGGTGCAAGTGCAAACGAATCTATAATCTCCATTTTCTTCGAAAGGGGAAATAAAGATTAAATTGAAAACAATTTATTATTAATTAATATAAAAACATTAATAATTGATTAACTGTTTGATCTAATTTTAATTTCTTATTATTTAGAAATTGTTCCTCGGTCAAAGATTAATCACACAACCTATCAAATGTAAAATTAAAATTATGTTCCACGTAGTTTTTTATCAAGGAATATGATTAAAAATATCAAGATAATATTTTGATTATTAAAAATCGGTTTGTTTTCTTTTCATTGTAATCGAAATTTTGAACTAGTAGATGTCCTTGTATAGATAGTTTATTGGGTTCCCAAAAAATCTCGCTCATAGTTTAATTCTTTATTTCTTCAAAATTACAAAAGGTACTGAACGGCATGTTCAATATACAATGTAGACTATTAATGTTCCATGCTTGTTTTAATTTTATTGAGAAACTAACCAAGCGATTTTGACAATTTCTAGACGAAAATTAAATGAATGGAAGAATATGTAGCAAAATAATACAGGAGCAGGTGTTGGCTCTTATCAACTTGCTCCTGGACATATTGCTAATCCTTGAAAAGTGTACAAAACGAGAGTATTCTCTAAAAACGATCAAATTTTGTTAAAATTCTTTAAAAAAATATTCAAATTATCTGAAATTCTGATTAAATTCCGATTAAATACCCTCAACACAGGGTTTGCAGAATACTATTACTTTCTTCTAAACCAACCCATTGGGCATATCTTAAACTCAGGGTTCGATTCAGAACCAACGCATATATTGTGCACATTATTCAGAACAGCATATTATCCCCCATTCCTTGTTGGGGTCACTTCGAGTCAATGCACGGGTAGTTTTGGCGCCGCTTTGAGAGCAACGCATGTATTACTCCAATCACTCATTCATTCATTTGTTATAAACAAAAATTGTTTTATAATTAAAATATTGAACTCTTTTGCCAATTGTTTAGCACTTTTTGACCACTTTTTTGAAATAATTTGATTTCTATTGAATAGATTGAAGAGAATAGATGTCATCGAAGAAGCGAATCCGATCTCATGACAGCATAAGTGATTGGAGTAATGGATCGGTGGATAAGGACTCGAAAATGAGTGACAAATACAACGAAAGGATCATTAATTGCGAACACGAGTTGTTTCTGCAGGCGTTTGAAAGTATTGACACTTTTCTACATTAATTACTATTTATTGCCATTTATTGCCATTCATTCAATTAATTGATTGTTTGTTTGCATTGAGAACCGACACAAATATACCGATTTCTGCGGACCCGACAGTTGGTTTCGGTTAGTATTGTATTAATCGGTGTTTTGTTTGAATTACTTTCCATTAATTGTTAGTTTAATTGATTTGAAATTAAAGCCAATATTCCTGAACCGAACCCTATATTATATGAGACACCGATTGTCCAGAAATAACAACAAACGGCGCCGCGATTTCAGTATTGATTCACTTCTTCAGTATGTGTTGGAGAAGAAACAAAGGGAAGCGATCGCTGAAGAGTAGGTCTAAACTGCTTGTCTGACATTCAACTAATGTATTGTTTTTATAGATCTTCAGGCAATCTATCGCTAAGTTTTTTGTGTATCAAAAACCAGAGTTCAAACAAAGGTATTAATCATTGATTTCAATAACTCCTATAATTAGCGATCATTTTTGTGATTATCTAAAGAAGAGTCGATTATGTGTTTGGAGACAACACTACTGAAAATGGGTCACCAGAAGCGCAAAGATGTGTTGGCGCCTATATATCAGTTTTCAGGTATTTGTCCGATCGATGAGATATTCAATATTAATCATTTGGTTCAATGAAATATTGATTGAAAAACTCAAAAATATTTAATTCTATTTATTTATAGAATCGCAAACTTTAATCAAGTTTTGCACAAAAAAACAAAATAGAAATTAATAGTATTTCAAGTTATTTCATATAATCACTATTACAGGGGCACTCAAGCTCGGGGAATATAAGGGGTATTTTGAGACAATTTTGCAATATTAAGTAAAGAAGTAAAGTAGAGGAAAATTGCCTCTGACTTCTTATTTTTTTCGAGACATTCTAGCTATACTCCTGCTCTATTGCAATTAGGAGTACTTTAATGCTATTCTAACACAAAATAAAAAGTCGTATAAATAACTTTATATCGAAAAACTCCTCTCGACATCAAATTATCTAATGGAGTCAGTTATTTAAAAGTACCGGTAGTTATTCCTTATGAAGTTATTTCTTTGACTAAATGTGTTCTAGCATTTTATGTATTATAATTTATTGCCAAATATTTAATTAATCCCATCTTTGAATTCTTAACCGATTTTGTTTACTAATTGACTGCATTTACATTGAAATACTTAAATTACATCATATCGTAATATATTATACTAAGTGTACGAAATATTTTAAAGTTATGGTATTAAACAATGAGATAATCCAACTTTCTATTTTACATTTTGTAGCCAATTATTCATTAGCAATGGCTATAATGTTTACCCCCCTTACCTTACCTTACCTTACCCTATCTTGTCATTAACTCTAGAATTTTTTAAACAAGTCGTGTCTGCAATGTTATAGATTTGGGAAATAATTGACATTTGAGACAAATTTTTAACAGCAGGCACTTTTTTAAATAGCAATAAAAACAAAGCAATTTTTATAAGAAGATGGTCAGGGGAAACTAAATTACTAAAAATTGTCAACATTTAACAAAAAAAATGTTTTTGGCATAAATTCAAATGTCATCTTTATGACATTCTTGTGTAGAATCACAAACAATGAAATGCCAAAAGTAACTTGTTTGAAACTGAATACTGAAAAGTGGTGAAAATTTGAAGGGGGGGGAATATTCTAAAAAATTCTAGACTAAAGACCATTTAAGATATGATGGTTAAAGTTATAACCAATGCTAATGGATAATAGAGCTACAAAATAAACATTGGAAGTTGGAATATTTCATTGTTTTCCGCCATAGCTTTAAAATATTTGGTACACTTAGTATATTATATTGACTTATAATTGAAAATATATTACAATCTTTTAAAATAATTATTTATATTTGTTTATGAATTCATAACTTTTGTCAAAATCACTTTACTATAGATTCGTAAAGAAATCCAAACCCTTTTCTGATTTCTCTTTCCCATAAAAATATTGAATTCTGTGATTTTGAAGGCTCTGTAATAAGTTTTATATGAAATGTCTGTTTAGTGGGAAAGTGCGATATCAATGTCAATGAGGAAGAGAGTGAACCGATTTGTATGACTGTATATAAAAACGAATTGAATGAATCGAATGACCACATAGTGAAGCACTGGTCATATTCTCTACTATTTATTGCATCATTTTCTAAGAGCTCTCTTAAAAACAAATTAAGTGTCGAAAGTGATAAACAGGAGAACGACATGTCATTCATCAATGACTTGAATGACGACAACACCAGAAGTGAGTCTTCGGGCAAAAGGCGTCGATTAGAAGATGCAAACGATCGGAGCTTTTATAAGTCAGAACTCATTGTTTATGACAAACACAAGAATTGTCTGCTCACTGACGGAGAGTACACCGTTGTATTACAACCCTGTGCGCCGCCCAAGGCTAACAAGTTTGGCAAATACAACCGGTGCTCCTCTTCCTGGCAGGAAATAGATCCGCAAGACTTGGACCTAATGTCCATCGATGACCCAAACAAACAGTACGGATCGATGGAAGTGTTCAGAAAAGGTCCGGTACTTCGATTCCAGTTGTCCTGGAGTTTGAATCCGCAAAACATTAATATTAATGGTTTGAATCAAATGTTGTCCAACGATAGTGAGAACGACTCAGGGATTGTGAACAATATGAGTGACAATTCATGTCATCACTCATACAATGGAGTGATTCCTTCAAGCAATCCTATGAAGAATCCAATGAACAATAGTTTAAATTGCAATTCCATTAATGGTGTCATCCATTCCCGTAAACCGATGCGAGTCATCTACCAGTTCTTATACAACAATAATCGACAGCAGACAAAGCCCCAGAACGACCTGTGCTGCCCCTGGTGTTCACTCAACTGCCAAGAAGTGTATTCACTGATCAAACACTTGAAGTTATGTCACAATCGCTTTACATTCACATACGTTCCGGAGGTTCGGTTCGTCCGAATAGATGTGGCCATTAATGAGTGTTACGACGGCTCATATGCAGGCAATCCTCACGATCTCTCCAATTCCAATACCGGCTTTGCCTTCAGTCGCAACGGACCCGTTCGCAGAAATCCGGTCACTCATGTGATTGTATGCCATCCCAAGAGATTTGCCCACAGTTTGACTGAATTCGATGAACCCGACGAAGAGGACGGCACTAATGGCAGGACTTATATCTCGGGACACAATCGACTCTATTATCACACGAGCTCTTGCATACCTATAAGACCACAAGAAATGGATTATGACAGCGAAGCAGAGAATGACCCGAAATGGATGAAAGAGAAGACACAATTGGTATTTTATTCTGTTCTCAGTCTTTGCTTTAATTAACTCAAACTCAACTTAATTTATAATTTGATTTGTTTTGTCCATCAGATGATCGATGAGTTCACAGATGTTAACGAAGGAGAGAAAGAAGTTATGAAACTCTGGAATTTGCATATTATGAGGAACGGGTGAGTAGTTGTGTGTAGTGTGCAGTCATAGCACTATGTATAAAACTGCAAAAGTTGTTTCAATCGTTGCTTAATTTAATGTAAGGTTTGTGGGCGACTGTCAGATCCAATTGGCGTGTCTTATGTTTGTTGAGGAGAAAGGGGTCGAAGTATTGGCAAAAAATTTGTATAAAAATTTTATTTTGCATTTAATAAATCTCTACGACTTTGGACTCTTAAACGCCACCGCTTTGGCCGAAGTCGTGAAAAAATTAGATCAAAAAAAGAAGTCATTGAAACAAATGAATCGAACCTCCAGTGAAACAAACGTTAAATCTGAACGAAAAACAGTTTCGCAAAACATTTAATATTTATTTCATTAATTTCTAATTAATTTAATTGTTTATTAAACCGTTTACTTAAACACAACAATTGTCTGTAATTAGGTCTTCAAATGGGTTTCATTTCAATACAATATATAAAGTTTTTATAAATACAGTGGACTATAAAACCATTGAATTTACGAACACTCGGGAACTGAAGAATTGTTCGTAAAATAAATTAATTTTTTTAATTACTTCTAAATCACATAAATATTATAATAATATAGCTTTTAATCAAAGAAAATAAATTGTTTCAGATCTTAAAAAGTGTTTTCAATAAATTGCACTAAATTTCGTGGAAATACTGATCGAATAAATTAATTCCATTCCATTGAAATCAGCGAACGGCAGGTAGAGTACGGCCGCAATACCCCACCCCTGGATTATGCGCAAACTAAATCAAGGGTAGCCAAGGAAGGTATAGCTTAAACACCCCCCCCCCTGAGTTTGACATTTTTCAAAATACCCCCTGAGTTTGACATTTTTCAAAATACCCCCTGACTGCATGACTGCAATTGGTATTTTTACCCTGTGCATTTTTCATATTGTGAAAATTTCTAGACCCCCTTCCCTGACTTTTTGAGAAAATTTTAGGAGAAATAAGTAATCTATTGATTGGATTCGAATTCAATCCAAATATATTAATAAATTAATACAAAATATTGTTTCTATATTTCTAAGACTTACTTCTGATTCATTGATTTGATTGTATCAAAAGTTTTGAAATATATTTTCTAAATAATTAGTTATAAAATGAAAGTAGTATTGTGTGAATCCTTTTTAACCGCAAACATAAGGCAATGAATATATTTTCTAATAGAAAGAGTGAATTATAGGCATTGAATGAATAGTGCGCTGGCGTTCACTATCACCACAATTGAGTGGAGCGGCACCAGTACTGCCATAAGTAAACTTATATATGGATCAACAGATCGAACAGTGAGTGAGACACCAGAGGGCAAAAGTGTTGGCCCGAGAAGTGGTCAGATTCTGGATTCTGTCGACTGAGTGCAGAGACGATTCTGTTTGACATTCAGTTAGTGGTGAAGTGCAATGAATGCAATGATTCAACGATTCATATGACTTATCAAAACATAGAATCGGGATTTGCATAAATCAATGCATAATTTGTGTAAATTGATCTGTTTAAATCATTGGTGTAAAACAGAAATGAGATTAACTCTCAGTTATAATGAAATTTGATTTCAAATTTAAAGCTTTCGATGTATTGAATACAATGTTCTAAAAAACAAGAATTTGAATTTTCTTTTCTATTCTATAAATTGTGTTGAAATCCCTTTAAGATGTAGAGAATATTCCATTTATTCAAGTTTTACTGATTCCCAACAAATGAAGCGTTTGTTTAACCAATATTTGATGGCAAACACTGTCCGAATATCTCTGAGCAGTTGCTGTCTGTCGTTAATTTGGATGTATTTAGTGCTGTGCTCTCCTATTTGGGCTCAACGTTCTGTCAGTTCATTTGGTCCGATGCCCTCATTACCGACTGTTGGCCCAAATATCCAAAAGATCACATTCGGAGCTATTCTGCCCAAAACATCTCTGATTACACTACAGCGACAGTACTATAAGGTATAACTACTGTAGAGATGAGTTGCAATTAAATCCAAATGTCAATCCATTATAACAGTAATGAGCTTTAGGTCTTAATATAATATAAAGTCATTAATATTTTTTAGATTTACTTATAAGGTATTAGGCTATTAGTAAATTATATAGAGATTTATAAGTTACTACTGCACTCTTACACTGTCTCCTGTTGTCTAAGCGGATGAATGTTGTCAAACAGATATTACTTATAGTCGGAGCTAATAATTCCGTTATAATTACTCCTTAGGTTTTTTTGAGAAACAGAAATAACTTTTGTTAATACATTTTAATATTAAGTATTTATTAGTATTTAATCTTTAATCAATGCATGGATTCATATACTGTAATTAAATTACCCATACATTACTTATAATATTAGAATACAAAATATTTACTTAATATTATATTTTTATGGTTAAACAAAACAATGTATAGAAACAAATTTTATCATTACCTGATTTCTTATTCAAAAATAGAAAACAATCTTAAGACTAATATTCATCAATTTATAAACAGAATTCTTAAATCTCAAAAGCAAAGTCCGTTGAAAACAGGATTAAAAGAACAAAATATAATATGTCTTGCATCAAAACAAGTTGATTTTTTTTATTAATTAGAGATTAGGATTAGACAAATACTGTAGAATAAAAACATAAATCGAGTTTTCGACTTCCAAATGATGAGTACTTATAGAAAACTTAGACTTTTATATTTCAGAAATTACTTTAACCTAATCTTTAAGTCTGAAAAAAAACATATTTTTTATGTGAAACTTAAAATAAGAAGTTGAACTTGATGATATTTTTAAATATATTTTCAACCGATTCCCTAAGAACTTTTCAAAACTTGAGAATTCTGTAAAAGTGCGGAAAACGAAAAATTCACTGTATATTTTAATTGTAATCGATTGAAATCATATCTAAAACTCATAGCTCAAAGAGATAATTTATAGTTACTTGGTGAAACAGCTTCATGCGTCCCTATTCTCACTAATCAGTTGTACAAATAACGAATTGATCAGATCATGGAAGAAGTTCACTATTGAATAAGAATAATGAAAATAGCAATCTAAATTTTTAACAAATGTTAAATTATTCAATAGAATTCTCAGGCATTCTATATATTATTAAATATTATGAATTTTGAATGAATATAAATAAAAAAAAATTTCATAACATTTATTTTGGGTAATACTTGAAACCCATTTTGTGATTTAAATCATGCCCTTATAGTCTCGTATGTACCCTAAGATCCAGTAGATACCCCGCCCGTATGTATAACTCGCAGATTTCAAATTATAGTTATTTTATAAACTATTTAGTACCAATAGATAACCCGCAACTAATGTATAACCCGCATATGTAGTGGTTTAATAATCATGGATGCGCAAATGGTTGGGTGTTTAGTTCGGAATACCCCTTCGCATTTCTGTCTGATACCGCTATAGGCAGGTGTCTCATAAGAATTTTCAAATTCTATTTCGGAATATTTTGTCAAATTCTGTGAATAATATCAGAATTTTGTTGAATTTTTGTTAATTTTTTTGAAATTTACCCAATTTCATACAGAAATCCGCATAATAAATAAAGTTTTTTTAATAAATAATTTTATATTTTCATTATACTGTATAACCCGCACCCCATAGATAACACGCAGATGACAATTATGCTAAAAATTCTCTAACTTTCTTAGATAACCCTCAGGGTATCTTCTTGATTTTAGGGTAGATTCCAAAGATGATATAAGATCATTGGAAGAATGACTAAATTCTACACAAATCATTTCAGACTTGCTGCAGGGGTTTCTATCTCTAGCGACCAATTTTCTCATTACCTGATCAGTGCTTTACATAAAGATTACTGAATACAGAAAACAGGTATCAAATTAGATACAGAATAGAATAGAATTTGAAAAATAGAAAAAAATTATTTAATCTGAGAATTATTGAATTCAACCAAAATCAACGAATACTACAATAAGTTCAGAGAATAGAAATAGAAATAATACATAAATATAAGTTTATAAAAGTAATCGATTAAAAGTGAAAAATAGGACTGACTTTGACCGTAGTTAACGTCAAAATTCAATATTTATTAGATGTAAACTCTGTTCTTTTAGAGAAAAATATGGAATTTCATCAAAATCTGTTAAATTCTGTCAAATAGTGACAATACTATATCTGTTGGAAACTCAACTCAAACCTTCCCAATCGTTAGTTTTAATGTCAATTTAATAGTCGGCTTTGGAAAGGGCTTTAAGAGTTTGATCATCAGATTTGAGTACACACTGAGAGGGCTATGGCTTTGAACTATTCATTCCCACTCAACCATTCTTTAGGGCAGAAATGATTGTCTATACTATAGGAATAACAAATGGATTTTTATTATTTATAAATATAAATCTTTTTTTCTCTTTTTCTTTTCTTCAAAAATCCAATCTATACTACATTACATTGATTTTGCGATTCACTGAAACATTGTTTTTTAAGCAAAAAAATAGTTTAAATCTCTAGAGATTTGATTGATTTTAACGGAAATTATTTTCACCAAAATATAGATTAAGAGATAATTTGTTGGTTTCACTTATATAAACCTATTTTATGTGTTGACTGCAAAACCATCTGTTCATCAAAATCTCTTTCATTGTGTAGAAGTTGTCGAACATTAATAAAACATAAAGAGTTGAAAACACTGTTAATTCCTTGTCTTATTTCATGTCCACATCAACTAAACAGCGCCTTCAGGATTCAGTGGAAGCATTGATGAAGAACAGACAGGCCAAATATAATTTCACCAATTATTATCGTATAGTTCAGGCACAGGTTGTACTCCTGCCACTGGCGCCCAGTCCTACAGAAATTCTTTCAACGGTTTGCAATCAACTATTAGTTAAAGACATAACGACTATATTCTATATGACTAATTCGGAAATATGGGGCAGTAATGCAGCTTCGGCTCAATACCTGATGCAATTGACCGGATATATAGGCATTCCTGTGATCGCCTGGAATGCAGACAATATCGGCTTAGATCAGGTCAGACACAGCGCTCATTCATATTCCCTTTTATTCTGATCTCTTTTCTATAATATTTTGATTAGTTTTTATATAAATTCAAATTTAATTCGAATTTATTTAAATTAATTCATAAAATGTGTAAAAATTGTCTTTTTATTCTCTTTTCGACATTGATTTTCATCCCATTTCAAACTTTTTTTTGTGAATAAATAGACTTTCATAAACTCAACATAGTTTTTAGGTATTCTTCAAAACCAATCGATTATTTTCGAGAATACTATCATATAATTTGAAACCAGGGGTAGTCAAGGTCGTCCGAGTCAAGGGAGTAGGGAGTAAAGGAGTCAGGGATATTTTGAGGAAATTTGGCTCAAAATGGCAAAAAATAGAAAAATGCAAGAAGGAGTATGGTAAAAATTTTCCTTTCTACTCAAAAAGTCAGAGGGTTTTGAAAATTTTGTCGACAGACTATACACCCTTGATGATCCCTTTTTGAAAACCAATCTTAATGTAATTTTTCACTCTTTAAATATCAATAGATTCACTTATTAAGCAATGAATTTTTGAGATTTCTATCACAATTTGAAAATTCATAGACAACTTAATTATTTGATTTTCTTAATCTTTATAAATGAAAAATATTAGTTCATTATATGATATATTCTAAAATATAATAAATATAATATTGTCTGTAATTGTGTTAAATATAATTTAAGTCGTGTTTTGTAAGCTTTTCTATCAATTTCTTCATAAATTATTAATGAATTCCATTTCAATTCAGTTTCAAAGCAAAATCAGTTGAATTCATGAAATGTTTATTATATTATAAATGTTATAAAAGAAAATCTTAATGAAATTTTGTATTTGTGAACGAATTCAAGTTTTAGAAATCATTAGAAACCCATTATTTATTATTGGAAACGACGGAAAGGCTTTTAAGCAAACAAATTCTAAATAAATAAATCGAAAAAATTTAATGAAACTCTCAATTATTTTGTGTCAAGAAATGCAATTTCTTATAACTTTCATATAATAGGAAAAGAGTTAATCAATGAATCATTAGTTATGTCGTTAGGCCATCAGATTTGTTCACACAATGATTAACAGGGGCTCAAATCCCATCAATTCAGCAAAAATTACATAAAGGGTTAGAGAAAAACTCATTAAAGAATTAGTTTTAGTATATTAGTTCATCTATTTTAAAGGACAATGTTATAAAGCAATTTAGGAAAGGAGAGGTTCGGACAGTAGATAAGAGTTGTATAATTTGCTACAATTCTCTGGTATGCAAAGCACTACAAATGTTATCCGAAGTTGTTATATAATGAACACATAATAAATGAAAGTTATAGTCAATAATAAGTGAGATTGCCCAATTAAAAATTTTATGGTCAAATATCCTTTATTTAAATGTATTCACTATTCATATATAAAGTGAATAGTAATTTACTATCATATATGCCCTCTTAATGTTGAAAAAGTGAAAATATTTTTATATTATAAAATGTTAATACGAATAATTTAAAGTTTGAGTGCAAATCATTTGAAATTTTTATTGAAAATATCATTATATGAGAAATTAATATTTACACAAAAAAATTAACTGTTCAAATACTGTTGGATATTAAAGGGTCAAAATATTTGATATGTTTTATGCTTATTTCTCAATAAGGGTTAAGTATTTACAAATGACCGTTGATTACTTTATTTTTGAATAGTCAAATTTCTCTAAATAAGGAGTAATTGATTAAATATATCTAATTGGGCATTTTCGTTTTTATTGGTTATAGTTAACACAATTGGATAAGGAATAATTACTGTATATAGTATATGATATTTCGACACAACACACTTAACCAATTTAAGCAAATAAGACAAATCCTGACTAACTGGCAAACTTTGAAGCTAATGGTACTATTTTAAAACTTTAGTTTTCACTTTATCTTGAAATCCATTCAATATTCGAGTTTAAAATTATTAACTCACTTAAACCTTAAACTTTGGGCAAATATTGCAAAAATTTTGTTTTCTCTTAAATAACATGTGAACTACGCCTAAGTGATTATTTTGACGATATCTTGTCTAGAAAGTGGTGATCTCTCCATACCTTCCTTCGCCCATCCCTGTTTTGTATATACTCTATGTTTTAATTTGAATTTGAATTTAATTTGGATGGAAAAATTGAAATGTGATAAAGAATGTATGTCTATAGTGTTCTCAATGCTTTCAAAAACAATAAAAATCATTAAACAGTTCTTTTGAATATTCAATTTCTTTTGCATCAATTGTTTTGCTGTTATAACAGAGATAAGGAGAAGGGGTAGAGCTCAGAATATTCCCTATGATTTTGACCGATGCCCCGATAGGTCGCGCGCAAAGTACCCTCCAAGCAAGGTAGACACCATCGCCGTCACCGTTCTAGTGAAAACACCTATAATTTGTCAAATTCTTGCTGAATTTGGTCAAATTCGATTATATTCTTACAGAATTCATCATAAATGTACTAAGTTCTTGCAGAAATCGTTTTAAATTACCTCATTTTTAAATAAATTCTACAACAAATTAACTATCGCGAAATACCCCTCCTGGCCCAAAATTAGAAAATTGCGACGTCACAGCCCAGTATACCCCCTGAAATTCGCCAGAAATCAATTCATCCCCTCTAATTTTCAAGTATCCTCATCCCTGTATTAGAAATTTGATGCAATAACAAAAAATAATTCAGTTTTAAATATCTTATTTCGATATAAAATAATGAAACATCGAATCAAAAATGACTATTTTTAGATCGGATTAGTTCAACCAGAATATTACAAATAATAAGTCATTTAATTATCACTAGAGTATTCTAAATTAATCATCAATCAATATTTTTATCGGACGGAGATATTAGAAAAGGATTTGAACTTCTTTACGAATCATAAAATGAAGATAATTTTGACAAAATTTATAAATCAATAAACAAATATAAATCAATATTTTAAATGTTTGTTAAATATTTACAATTTTTAATCAATATATGAAGTAATTTATATATTTCAATATAAATGTATTGAATTAATGAATATAATCGGTTAGGAATTCAAAAATTATATTCGGCAATAATTGCTTTACTAATGTATCGAAAGCCAAATACACTTTATAAAAAATAACTATAAGAAATAACTGTTTTTAGGTAACGGGTTTCGATTATGAATTTTATTTTCAAAAGAGTTTTGCGAATTTAATTTTATTCTATGGTTTTATAATTAATTATGGAGTATTAGCATTAGTATATCAGAATCAAATTATATTATTACTTTATTGTTAGTGTTAGTAGAGTAGATATGTAGCTAAAATACTCCTTGTCTCGAAAATTTAAAATAACCTTCAACTTTTTAAGTCAAATTTTCACCCTTTGCATTTTTATTTTTATGTTTACTTGGAAATTTTATTAAATTTTGTCAAAATATTCCGCTGTTTCGATCAATTTTGGCCACTCCTGTTATAGAGATTATTTACAATAACTTAAAATATTATTGATTAATATTTTATTGCATTTGTTTGCTATAAATTCGGTTATTTTATAAATAAATATAATTAAATATTTTTGAGCTTTCAAGTCAATATTTCATTGAATATTATGAAGAGTATATAAAAATGGCGAATGGAGAAGATTTCCATGCATTTTGGTCCTCTCAAATCATTTGGCGATAATGGCTTCATTAATGTTAATTTGTTCAGATATGCAATGTTTGTATTTAAGTATTATGTAGTTATACACAGACTATACAATGCAACAAATGGCTCGCAATAAAGCACAGCCAGATATTGATCGCTTGCCGTTAACAGGGAGTCCAAGTGAACATTATTCGACTCCTGTGCTGCCTAATGAACTTTTAGAGGCATTAATAACAATTTAAAATTAGGTGGCTAAGACCAAACTTAGGCAAAGAATTTAACTCTCAAATCGAAAGGTATTGGGTTGGAAATTCGTGTATAGCACACAGAGTGAACACTTTCAGAAATGATAGAAAACATCTTTTACCTCCAGTTGACTTTAGTGAAAACATAATTGTTTCTCCTTTAAACTATGTGTGTATTTTCTGTGACTTCATAAGTGATGATCGACTAGAAATGTTTAGACATTTTCAGAGTGAAATAATATTAAGAAAACAATGTATATCTCATGTTTGTAGAGAAGATTGTACACTTATATGGTTTAAACATAAATTCTCAAGTTGTGTAGGTGAAAAAGTGTGTGAAATAAAGGGAAAGTTATAATTAATTATTGGTTAGGACAATATACAAATGTAAAGAATACATCAGAGAAACAACTGTACACAATTCAAAGTACATGTGTACTTTTTGTGAAAAGATGGCATTAGCTAATAATACCATCGCGCAAAAATATAATAATCGGGAAGAGTTGTCAACACATACTTATCAACATGTGCATTGTTTGACTTTAGTTTGTAACTATTGTAATGAACCAATAGCTAATGACTACGAACAAGCGATTTTACATTTAAAAACTGAACATTTTAACGTTGAAAATATCAAAATGTTACTTAATAATTGGTCTTACGGCTATTACTTTAGTTCAGACATTAAACAGTTAATACACTCATCGTATACGAACTTTGGTATCTCTCAGTGTGAAGAAGTAATACATTATTATATTATTGCTCAAAATTTCAGTGAAAACAGTAAAAGTGCCCAATTGTCAACAGTTGTAATCAATGAACACAATAACATAACCTGCCAACCAGTTTTGATTAAATTATGCGGTTTTGAGTTTTATTTCGAAATAGAATCCATAATAAAAGACGACAAATGCAGGGAACATTATAGAATCATATATTTTATTGTTGTCTAAAATAACCAATAAGGAAGTACACTTAGTGAACTCTAAGAACAGCGAAGAACTTTATAATCGGTTATTATAAGAAATACAGTTTTAACATCTGTGTGAATTGGGACACTTAAAAGAACTTGAAGTGCATCATTTTCATATTCAATTTAAAATATCATTGGTTTGCAGCGATAGCAGATCCCTCTAGAACTGTGATATATTTATACAACTCACTTCCCCCTTACAATCGAGGAGAAACTAATGTAGCCATGCTGGAGACATTAGAATACCTCAACCACCACACGCAGAGGTTCTGGCTGGTTCACGAAGTCACGTGTCAACCAAAGCAAAGAAAGGCAGATGTAACCAACTGTGGAGTATACGTTTTAAATTACGTAGAAAGTTTCTTGGGAATCGATGAAGATTTTAGAAAGCTTCAAAATATAGCAATAAATATTAAGAAATAAATGTATTAATCCTATATATATAATCAACAAATTATAAATGTAAATCTGTTTGATGTATACTTAATATAAATAATAATATTTACATACTTTAATACTTTTATAAATTCAATACCTTTATAACTTTTTACCTTTTTACTAAGTGTGTACTTGCGATTTGCTCATTCTATACTATTTATTAATGTCTTACTAAACAACTTTAAATATTAGAGTAATTAATGTACAAGTAGAATAAATGTTAATACGTAAATGTATAATTTTATCAAGAATAATATTTGATGTATTGGGTACACATATATGATTCAAATAATGAAAATTGTAAACTTTTCTCAATGACATGTTCGCAGTATAGTTTAGTTATAGAAAGTCAGATCAAGTCAAGGCTTGTTTGGGACAAACAAAACTAAGTGGGGGCAATTATGAAGAGTATATAAAAATGGCGAATTGTTTGTTGAGTTGAGGCAAGAGAGGAGAGGAAGAACGGGAGAGCAGCATCGGCAGTGGCGATCGATAGAATTCATACGCGTGCAGAGCCGCATCGCACCTAAAATCTATCGATCGCATGCATATATTTATACAGTTGCAGCAGTTTTTCCTCTGTCTTAGTTTGATATTTTGGTGCGTCTCCACGTCCTCTTGTAATAACTTTTTATACATCAATTGTATTATTGTGTAATCTTTTGCAATATATTGCATCACTTTCTGAAATTTTTCAGTTCTTGTTCAGTGTTTTTGTGATATAAATAGAAATACTTAGTTATTATAACAATAGGAACATTTCAATGTATTGTGAAGGCATTAATATTTATGATATTTAATAAATATAACAATTGTATGGCTAAACAAATTTATTAATTATAATAAGAATATTAATTGATAATTAATTAATAATAATAACGATTCTCGATTGTGTCGAATAAGGACAACTAGTTTGGGAATCGTTTTGTTTGGGCGATACTCGTCACCCCTTTAGGCACATAATCTTCAGGTAAAATAATATTATTATTGTTTATGTTATATTGTAATGACTCAGATGTGTTGGCGATATAATTATTATTTGATTATATTTAAAAGTTTAATATTATGCTCTAATTACAAGATTATATATATTGTGATGACAGAGGTTTTCAAGTTCACCTGCAATTGCAACGCTATAATGAGATGCCCATTAATTATTTTTAAGCCCATTTCCGGTATAACCTTCATATACCTTAAACTAACCCCATTTAGGCCTATAGGTATAAGATAGGCCCTCTAACCTTTTGAGACCTTATTGTAATTACATATTGCAGCCACAATAGATAGGTTACCCTTTAGTATAGTAGAAGTTGTCTGACTGTATACGCTTTGAGATTAAAACTAAGTGTGGGTACACAGTAGTGAATAAAGGACACAGCGTCCCAGCGAACATAATTTTAGTTAAGTGCAATTTATGTCCTTTGATGATGTCAATTTAGGTTTATAGTTCATCAACAGGTGCGTGGTTCTTGTGGCATAAGTGGCAATAGCTATATGTGAGAACCCCGAGCTGGCGGTGGTGTTCCGATATATATAGTAGTACATAGTTGTCTACTGAGAGTTCTTTGAACTCGGAAGCGGGTCTCAGACCTAAGGTGTAAGTGATCTATAGACTAGTCTTAGATCGAACACAATGGTTTCAGGTGAGTGATTGCCGCTAGCTGCGAGAGTCAAATAGCTCTCGGTGGGCATTTTTTGCCTATGACACACACAAACAACACAAAGCACTGCGAATCGGCGGTAAATGTTTGATTAGTTGAATATTAGCAATCGGTTAGGTCAGGTCTTAGGTTTGCTAGGTTTCGGTTAGTGTCCGGACATATGGTTCCGATAGCAGGTATTGTCCCTGGGTTGGGTCACAGAACATAGGTGGCGACCCAACGTCCTGGTCAGACAGTTTTTAGTCGTTACAATATCTCATAATTTGCTGATTTAAAAGCAACATGATGAAACTGAATTTGAATTCCCATATGACCAAAATACCCCCTGTGATTAAGAAAAAACAAGAACCCCTCCCCTAAAAATTTTGAGCAAACGCCGCCGAAAGCTTTCTAAATTCTTAGAAAAATACACAATTTTTAACGATTAATTAAAAGTTTATAAAAAATGACATTTTGACCAATCAAATACCCCCATGACATTTTGACCAATCACATACCCCCATGACATTTTGACCAATCACATACCCCAATGACATTTTGATCAATCAAATACCCCATGACATTTTGACCAATCACATACCCCAATGACATTTTAATCAATCAAATACCCCATGACA